>CACVCL010028644.1:0-94748 GCA_902729485.2 Mus minutoides
GTGTGTGTGTGTGTGTCTGTATGTGTGTGTGAGAGAGTTTGTGTATGAGAGAGAGAGAGAGAAAGTGAGCATGCAAGAGTGTGTGTGTGTGTGTGTGTGTGTGTGTGTGTGTGTGTGCAGGCACAGTATATTCCATGGCACATATGTGAAAGTCAAAGGACAACTTTGAGAACTTGGTTCTCTTCACTCTAGGCTCCGGGAATCAAACTCAAGTTGCCATGCTTGTGTGCGGAGTGCGTTTAATTGCTGGGCCATCTTGCCAGCCTACAAAGCTGCAAAGCCAGCATTGTTCATGTCACAGTACCATATCCAGGTGTAGCAGACACACCTGTATGGCAGGAGGATCTTGAGTGTCAGGTCAACCTGAGCTGTACAATCGAGACCCTGTCTCTAAAAACAAAACTAAATACAATAACAAAATAAAACAGGAAAACAAGCTTCCTCCACCAGCACTGTCAGCTCCAACAATGATAAGACACTTCACCTATCGTCGGCTTACAGATTTCTGAGTTAACTTAGGGTGTTTGTTTTTATTTTTGTTTCATTAGAAGACTATACTTGAAGCATCTGTGCATGTTGAGAGGATTTAACAAGATAGTACAGCTTATACATGTGTACACACAATAACAATATTGTACATATATTCCTACACTCTCCTTTACTTTCCTCTATTGCCAATGTTTTTTTTTTCTTCATATAGAAAGTCTACTATAATGGCTGAGCCCCTAATACTACATGGTTATTAACTGGAGTGCATGGTCTATTTTAGGGTACATTCCTTGAGTTCTGCAGTTCTCAATGTTTTGTCAAATGCACAATGTATGCATCTACCCTTAAAAACTCCTGGGGAGCATTTTCACAGCCCTAGGTGGAGGTAGAATGCCTCCTGCCTCCCTTTTTTTATCATCTCCTAACACCTTGTGTGAAGCTTTCTCATTCATATTCAAAACAAAAGTTCTTGCAATGTACAAGTCCCCTGAATACGCCCACCTATTTCAACTTGGCCCATACGTGGCCAGTACATCTGTTTTTAAGCTAGAATATAGGATCTTAGGAAAAGAAGCTTTGGTTTTCATTTTGGGAGCCTAAGTTGACAGTTTCCATAGACATCTACAAAATTTTGAAATTCCATCGGGGTACTCAATCCCATTATCAATGTATTATTCCAAAAGAGCACATGGTGGCTTACTACAACATTCTGACGCTACAACAATATGTCTAATTAAATATTTACAACTTAGCACCTAAGCTGTCTTTTTTTTTTAAGGAAGGAATATACTACTCTAAATATTTGATGAATTCAGTGGACTGAAATAGTTCTATGAATTTAGAAGGGTTATACATTTACACTCTGTAGTAAGTATTCAAATCTCAGAACTATGGAAGCACACAATTCCTTTGTTTCTTTACCACCTGTTCCTGAAATGTATTGTGTGTACAAAGAAAAGTTGCAGTACCCGAACACCCAGGCATACCTTCACTTCTTGTTTTCATACTGTTTCCTGGGGTGGGAAGCAGTTTTGCATATCCACAGTCAAGCCATCAGTTAGACAGATTATTGCCCTCAGCCAGCAAATAAATCCTAGATGAATACACACAAGAGTAAAGAGAAAGATTTATGTTTATTAATATGTGATTATTCATTCAGTCAACAGATTTTATTGAGTCCCTACCATGTGCTAGGAATTGTTTTCAATATAAGAACAAAGGATTTGGGTGATAAGACAGATGAGATAAATAAATGAAGGGTAGTGTACCCAAACATAGTCTCTTAGAGCCCCCAGGGTAGTCAAAAGTTTACATGCACGCGCACATGTATGTGCGCATTCTCTCTGTCTCCTCTCTCTCTCTCTCTCTCTCTCTCTCTCTCTCTCTCTCTCTCACACACACACACACACACACACACACACACACACACACACACACCTTTTTTTGCTTTGCTAATACTCTATTGTTCTAAGAGACCTGTGATATTTAAAATATTTTTATTTTTTTTTCAAGTATATTCCTTGGCATAATTAGAGGAGAAGGAAGATGCTTGCTGAATTTTTGTAAAGACTAATTTAATTTCCTATGATGAAAATGAATTTAAGAGTGTTAAACCTCTGGAAACCTAGGCATTGTTGCTCTCTCTCAAGTGTGTTGCCGATTAGAATTTCAACACATGAGTTAAAAGCACTGAGGACATGTTGAATTATTTTTCTGATGGTATCTTAACAATTTTTCAACAGCTGAGTTTATTTTAGACATTAATCTTGGTTGGAGACTGTCTCAAGAAAATACACACACACACACACACACACACACACACACACACACACACACACACACACAATGTTTCTGAAATAACAAGACCTTGTAAGGAGTTCTGAGGGTCACCTTTGTTCAACTCTAGCCTAGAAAAGACAGATGAACCACTGAGCAATTGAACTGTATCTGTTAAAATTGACCAGATAATATATGCCTCTCCTTCTTCTTATCCCTTCATCTGTGTGATTCACACTGATGCAAATTCTGACCTACCTCTATTATTCAGTTCAGGAAGAGAACGTACAAAAGATATATTAGTACATGCCGCTGGATCACTCACTGTTCTGATTTTATCTCTGCCTTTTCCATTCTTGTAAATTAGATTCTCCATTTTTCTTAAGGTTTCACATTTCTTCACTTTTATCATGCAGCGTCAATAATTTCTCTGCATTTGCAGCTAAGTCTGCTTTCGAATAGATGGGCTGTATTCTTAATGGTACACTTGAAAATTGTGCTGTAATATCCCACAGGCAGAAGACTGACTTTATTAAATTACAAATACATGTAGCACATTCAGGAATGCTGGAATCACAACAAATGGTATATCATCTAACATATGGTATAGAATGTTTTCTCATTAGGTAAGGATTGCTTTTCTTCATCTGAATATCATAGAAGCTTTAAATTATATTTAAAGTAAGCTAATAGCATGGGGGGGCATACATTCAGAAGACATACACTGCTATATACTAAACAGAGCCCAGAGAGCTTTTCTTCTTCCCAGGTCTCCTGCATCTGAGGATTTACCTTGACCCATGGCCCATGTGAACCAGTGAATGCCAGGTTGCAAAGAACTCAGAATAACTCCATTTTGCCCTCTATAGTTTAAAATGGTGCTTTCACATAATTATATCATTCTGGTCATGTTTATGAGCACATACGGAATCCAACTCTCAGCACCTCACCTATTATACATATGGTGCTTTGTCCTCAGGGTGTTGAGTAGAAAGGGAGATAACACGATCAGATGGCTATTATAGGACTCAGTACTCAGAGTGTCTCTTCAGGGAATCTTTTCACATCTTTATGTTGCTGAAATATGTACATGCTCTGAACATGAAATGGTTCTCCTCTTAATCTATAGAAACCAATCAAATTAGGATGTGATGAGAAAGTAAATAAGATCATTTTGTTTGTTCAGATCACTAGGTGCTACACTCACTCCAGTGACATCTGCTTGACAGGCCAAGAGGCCTGGAAGCACTCGTGAGGCAAAGAGTTTCAAGGAAACACAACCTCCTGGGACCTTGGCATTCTCATAACCCTATAGTCATATCCTATCCCCGAGTTAGTCAGGTATGGATCCACGTGCTCTCTTTCAGTATTGTTTTATTATAAGTGCCTTTAAAGTTTGAATTCTGACATAGGTAAGCCTCCACCAGTGTTCCAACGCCCTAGAAAATCCTTGAAGCCCATGAGCTTGGAATTCAGTAGGAATTCAGTAAGAATGTTACCTATTCAGTAACATTCAAATTTACTTCTACTAGAGAATGTGAAACTAATTAGGGATTACAAAGAATGGAGCTAGAATACCCCAGATTTGTCCCTGCAATATCGTGGAGGGTCTTGCATGCTTTCTTACAGTATTTTACTGCATAAGAGTTAGAAATCTTAGGGCAAGCTTAGCAAAGTATACTTAGAATCTTCACTACAGCCAGGTATAGCAGGCTACATTGCATATTAGAAGCAAGTTGGTGAATTCTTCTGACAAATGGAGATTCCCTACAGATACTTAAAAGTACAGCCAAGTTACCTTCATATGCAAGAATTTACCAAGGCCTAGGAAATAGGGGGTGTGTGGTATTGCATTATTCATGAGAAGGTCTGCTAGAGCAGAACCCCCTGGTGCTAGCTTTCACAAGGCTCAAAGGAGTAGCACAAATTGTGACTAGGGTGTGAAATCTTTACCTGTCATTAGCTGACCCTAGGCAGAGCTGTTTTATCTTTACTGTAAATATTACCTGGTTCCTGTAAGTCCTTTTGAAGTCATCCCTCTGTTTTGTGTCAGATAACTTCAATGTACTTTGCCTGCTGTGACATCCTACCCCTTTGTTTTCTGTATCATATAAGACTGGTGTTCACTTTGTGACATTACACTCAGATTCTACACACTCTCTCATGTAGTCTCTGTCATTCATTCACCGACTCCTTGCCCACCTGCAACCAGAGACCAGTTCCACGCAGACCCAAAAGTGTCTGTGGTAATTAGGAAAGGAAAAAAATCAAAGTAACTCTTATAACATAAAATACTTACCTTTCCTGCCAGAGGCTTGAGAGCACTGTTGTCTAGCGCTCTTCCTTACTCCAGGACATAGTCATAGAACTCAACAGTCTGTTTATACACTTGAGTCCAAGTCATAGACATTGTCACTATCGCCACTCTCTCTGCATGGTTATTAGGAGCCACCAAAGAACAGTTTCCTCAAAGAAGCCCCAGCTTTCCTCCACCTGGTGGTATTCCTTCAAGCCTATAGCATCAGCTCATGGTTCACACTGATGTTCCAGGGGCACTATGCCCAATGATTACCATCCATCAAGAAGTAATAGATGGCAATGGGTGTGTTAGTTGGGGTTCTCTGAGAAGCACACACAAGATGGGTATTAAATAGGGACAAGGAGGAATTGTTGTACTCAAGGAAAGAATTCAGAGGTTAAAAAAGTGAGGAGGGTCTTTAGACAGAAGGTGAGACTCACCTCAGGGAAGTAAAGAAAAAGGAATTTGGTTGGGTGTGTCACAGAGGCTATGGTTCACCTTCATGGGTCAACCAGTCCCTCATCTCCAAGAAGAGGTCTGCTTAGTATCTTTGACCCACTCAATCATTGTCAGGGAGAAGTATAACAGAGGTGTGGGGTCAGTCCAAATCTTGCTGTGAGTTCTGGTGGCTGGCTGTCAAGCCTGACATTTGCTTCTGTGATGCTTACTCTTGTGGCCTCTGTTTATTCCATGTAGATGGAAATCTAAGATCTATGAGAGAACGTTTCTGAGCTGTGTTCCTCATAGCTTATGTGATCTGAGAAGGACTGGTGATCTATTGCTGCAATCCTCTTGTATCGGCTTTCCCTTGTCAAATCATATTGTTACTGGTTTCTAGGGTCACCTCCCAAACAAATGATGCATAGCCAGGTTCTCCTCCCAGGATGCCCTTCAGAAAGACAGTGTTAATTACTGAAACTATGTTGATCTTGAGGAAGGTACTTCTGTGGTTTATTTGGGTCACCATTTCTGTTTGTGCTCAACACAGCAGTACTGAATCATCAAAACAGGTAGCTCTTACCTGTTGGTGAAGGCCAGGATTTTTCTAGCTCCAATTTTGCTCCCGAATTGCACCATTGTCTTACTGTCATGATTCCTGACCCCAACTCAAATGTGTTTGAATAGTCCCTAAGATGCTTCTTCAAAATGTTCGGAATGATTTTTCTACTTTAACAACATGAGAAGGTAGATGCTTAAGGCTAACCAAAACCATGCCAAACTACTCACAGGAATATTGAGTTTGATCCTTGAGAAATACGCATGCACCTGGTGACAGGACCTGAGCCGATGCTGTGAAGAGAAGAATCTAGGACTGCTACCCAGGACCCCTGCCCAAAGCCTGAGGACAGTTTACACGTCCTGCCCTGTCAGAGCAAGATGGGTTGTGAGCCTTACATTCTGCCACATCTTGAAACTTCTATTTATACAACAAGAATCAGTCAAGTAATCAGGATAGGGGTTGGTTCATCCCCAAATTCTCAGATTGGGTCCAAAGATAATGTGCCTGGTAGTTGTAATCGCAGTGTGGGTGATGCTAATACATCATATATCCACCCATTAGGGGAGAGCGAGGGGTACAGGTGCTTCTTATTCCTCTGTATTGAGTCAAATTCGGCTGTACTTCATTCTTGTGTGTGGTCCAATTTACCCCTTACCACAATGGCAGCACTTTCCACACGTGAGTTACACACTTACCGAGCTCCTTACTCCCTCCTGAGATCCACAGTGCTCCCAATACTAGACTGCCATACCCCGGGTGATCATCTTGAAGCCCTGATCCTAACTCACTTCTGCTCACACACACCTTTTCACCTCCAAATACTAGTAGAAGGAGGTAATAATTACGGTTCTACTGATCACTCAAGTAAAGGGTTGTCCATCCCTAATACCATGGTTCTTAGAGACCTCAGGGTATTTCAGCAACAACAACAACAACAACAACAACAACAACAACAACAACAACAAAAAACCTGGGAGAATATTCTCTCATGGTAAAGCAAACTTGTTCCCATTACATAGAACTCTTTCTTATCTTTTTTCTTTTTTTTTTTTTTTTTTTTTTTTTTTTTTTTTTTTTTTTTTTTTTTTTTTTTTTTTTTTTTTTTTTTTTTTTTTTTTTTTTTTTTTTTTTTTTTTTTTTTTTTTTTTTTTTTTTGGTTTTTTGAGACAGGGTTTCTCTGTAAAGCCCTGGTTGTCCTGGAACTCACTTTGTAGACCAGGCTGGCCTCGAACCCAGAAATCCACCTGCCTCTGCCTCCTGGGATTAAAGGTGTACACCACCACGCCCGGCTTTATATATAGAACTCTTATATGTAATAGTTGTGGTCACATTTGTGTGTGTGTGTATGCATGCATGCATGTGTGCTTGCTTGCCTATGTGTGTGTGTATGATTTTTGTGGCACTACTTTTGGTTCAGTTCTGGTATTTGGGAACTAGTAAGAGGAAGGATCATGACTGATTAGCCCTCCCTGTGTGCCGGACACTGTACCATTGCTGTACAAGCATTATCTCACTTGATTCACACAATAGCACACAGGTAAACCCCGATACTGCTTCCTGTTTATAGGTGAATAGGCTGAGACAATAGGAGAAGTTGTCTTGTTCAAGGTTTAACAGCCAACAAGGAACAAAGGCAGGATGCGGGCCCAGCACTTGCATTCCAGAACCTATGTATTTAATCCTTACCTTTCGTTAAAGCAGGTCTCAGCATGTCCTGGGAACGAAGAGCAATGAGCATGACCCAGGATGTGGAAATTGAACATTCTTGGACTTCACATTAGACCTATTGGATGAGAAACCAGGCAAACCCCAGGAACCTGTGTTTTGACAAGACCTCCTAGAAATTCCAATGTATGCTAAATTTGAGAATGAATCTTGGATGCCACTTTAAAACACCCACGATTCTTATATGTCATCGATTATTTCTTATTTATCCCACAGCTCTTTGAAAACCCACCATAAATTCTTTAAAGATGGGTCAGAGGTGGGCTCTTGGGTTTTATTCTTTGCAGAGCAGGTCCATCTTGGAGCCCCTATCTAATACTTGTTAAATTGAAAGGTAAATGCTACCATTTGTCTTGACTGACATAAGTTCAATTGGGTGTAAAGATGAGACTCTAGATTAGTGAGCCTTTTTGCTATTCTTTGCATCTCTGGCACCCTAATATTGTTCCTGTCTCTCATCACATGTGTTTGTGATAATCAGGAATTACATGAATATAAAACTAATATAGCATTTTGCTTGCATGTGCAATAATCATTAAAAACACAGCATGAATCATAGCAACATATGGCATTTTAAAATAAGCTTTTCAATGATGCCAAGAGATGCAGAGCTCACTTGGCTCTGCCAGGGAGTGTATAGTATTGGTAAGTAAAGGTTGGAAGAGGAGGCTTGCCTTTGGAATACATTAGAAAGATTTTGTTTTCCCATGCACAACATTGGCTCTGCACTTATCTCACAAATAGTAAGAACAACGAGAGAATTCTCTGAACTTGATTTTCAAGCAAAGCCCTCTCGAAATATGCAGTTATTATTATTAGAACTATTGCAGCGCAGGAAGCTTGCAATGCCACAACTGAATTGCATTCACCTGGTAAACTCTGGCTATTACAGGCAACTGAGCCCAAACAATATGTCTTGGAAAGCTCTGAGACTTATAATTATAAAAAGAACTTGAAGCACGCAGTGTTGTGCAGTTTCTTATCAGAGATTTAATTGGAGACTCAAGGATAGCATTATATGCCCATTGAAAGAGAGAGATAAACAACTTTCATGCTCATTTTTTAATCTCTTTACCAGTAACAGCATCCTTACCCCGTCAGGCTGTTCTCTTGCATAATTTGTTAGATACTAAGATTTAGTAACATCTATTCATAGAACTCCAAAGGGGACTTTCCTCTAATTCTCACCCCTCACATTCTTGTTAGCCTTCAGTAAATCTGATTGGCAATGTATGCCCCACATTTCTGCCTAGCTATGGTTGCTATAAGCCCCCCTTTCTTCAGAGGCTTTGGCTGTATAGATTGACATGCTAAGAATAACTTTATGCTTGGGGGTGGGGTATATGTGTGTGTGCGCACATTTGTGCCTGTAAGTACAACTGTGTGCGGGTGTGCATGTGGAAGCTGAGGCCTATGCTGGGTGTCTTCTGCACTATTTCTATAGCTTATGCTTTTGTTATACAGGGTCTCTCAGTGAGCCTGGAGTTCATCAATTCATTGAGACTAGCAGACTAGGAAGCTCCAGGATTCTTCTGTCTCCTCTATCAGTCCTGGTATTATGAGTGTGCTGCTGGGCCCAGCCAAATTCTTATAGTGGTACAGGTTTTGTTTTTTTTTTTTTAATTAGATAATTTCTTCATTTACATTACAAGTGCTATCCCAAAAGTCCCCTATACCCTCCCCCTGCCCTGCTCCCCTACCCACCCACTCCCACTACTTGGCCCTGGCATTCCCTTGTACTGGGGCTTACAAACATTGCTAGACCTAGGGCCTTTCTTCCCCAGTAATGGCCAAGAAGGCCAACTTCTAATACATATGCTGCTAGAGACGTGAGCTCTGGGGGTTCTGATTAGTTCATATTGTTGTTCCATCTATAGGGTTGCAGACCCCTACAGCTCTTGGGTTCTCTCTCTGGCTCCTACGTTGGGGACCCTATGTTCTGACCTATAGATGATTGTTAGCATCCTCTTCTGTATTTGTCAGGGACTGTCAAAGCCTCACAGGAGAAAGCTATATCAGGGTCCTTTCAGCAATGTCCTGCTGGCATATACAGTAGTGTCTGCATTTGGTGGCTGATTATATGATGGACCACCTGGGTGGGGCACTCTCTAGATGGTCCATCCTTTCATTTTAGTTCCACACTTTGTCTCTGTACTTCCATGTATATTTTAATCCCTATTCTAGGGAGGAATGAAGTATCCACACGTTGGACTTTCTTGATTTTCTTGTGTTTTGGAAATTGTATCTTGGGTATTCTAGGTTCCTGGGCTAATATCTGCTTAACAGTGAGTACATATTAAGTGACTTCTTTTGTGATTGGGTTACCTCACTCAGGATGATATCCTCCAGATACATCCATTTGCTCAAGAATTTCATAAATTCATTGTTTTTAATAGCTGAGTAGTACTCTATTGTGCAAATGGTACAGGGGTTTTGAACCCAGTTCTCCACACTGTCACAGCAAGCACTCTACTGGCTGAGCCATCTTTCAAGGACCAGAGAATAACTTCTCAATGATCAGCTTTGTGCTGCTGATCATTCAGGAAAAAATATTAATAATTGAACAGATCTTTCAGATGATTCTAAGTTATAGAATTCTTTCACTGTGATCTACAAGAATTTTGTTGTCAAATCTTAGAACATGTTCCCGGGCGTATGGTCAGGTCTCTGCAGGTAAAGACTGAAGAGAGAATCTCACTGGATACCTGTGGGTACGTGGGCTTTTCCTCTCACTGCATGGCTTCTTCATCCTTCTCCCTGCAAAGTGGCATTGCTCAGACTCCCCTCACGCTTGTCACCAAACAGGTTGCCTTCAGGGCCAATGACAGCCTATGTGGCCCATAGATGTCACTTAGATGTGGCTTTCTTTCCTCAATGTACTTTGATTCTATCAGTCAGAAAAGTGTCACAATATATTGAGTTCAGAGCAGCAAGACTCCCTTACAGCTGGAAAAATGTCAAAATGAGCATACGAACTCCAAAAGCTGAAATGGGAATGGTTTTCCCTTGGGATGCAATGGCCTTACATAGTGTATAACCTGTTCTACTGTGCAGAGAGTCCTGGTTGCTATAGCCCTGGTTTATATCCTCTCTATTCAAACCTAGAATAGAAGGGGAAGGACAAGCAGGAGAGGAAACCTATTTTATCCAGTGTGGGGCCAGCGAGCACATATACTTGCTTCTAAAGGAGATGCATGTGGTGAGGTTTTTAATATGCCTGCCAGGAGGACTTGGCAGACATAACAAGAACACACGAGCCTGAGGAATTTGTGGAGCTCAACAAGGAATGTTCTAGACACATTCAGCAAGTGATTTCCCAAACCATGAAGACCAGCTCTTCACAGTGGGTTGTGGTTGTGAGGGAGAAGGGCTGCTGACAGGACACCTGAAAGGGAACATTTCGCAGCACCTCTCTTATTGATCGGGGTAGAATTATCATAGCCAGTTTGTTATTTTGATGTCGTGGATGCACAACCATGAAGTAATTTCATTCTGTTTGGCTTCAAAGTGCTATCATGAAATATTGTGGTAATCTTTGCTTGTGTGTACCAGGTTATGTATCACAGGGTTATTTCTTTTCTGTTCAAATTCTAGTTCAGTAAAGGAATTATTGTTTTATATTAAATTTGGGGGTTTTTTTTCAGCCTTGACATTTTGCTTAGGTTCATGTTATTTTTAAGAAGTTTTGATATGTTGTATATTTAAAAAAAGGAGGGGAGAAGGAGAAGAAGGAGAAGGAGAAGGAGAAGGAGAAGGAGAAGAAGAAGAAGAAGAAGAAGAAGAAGAAGAAGAAGAAGAAGAAGAAGAAGAAGAAGAAGAAGAAGAAGAAGAAGAACTTTCAAAGGAAAATTGTATGCTTGTGATGTGAACTGGACATATACTTTGCTATAGTTTTAGAAAACACGAACAAATATACAGCGCATCCAGGTAATAGGAAGAAAGGCTCCTTAGATCCCCATGGTTCTCCTAGCCTTGCTGTTGGACACACAGACACACAAGGGGAGGTCTGAGCTCAGAGCCATGTTTCATTCTTCTGTCAGGACAAAGAAGGACAAAGTTTACAATTATGTACCAACTGTCCAACAAAAACACTTGATTTCAATATAAAACATGTTTCCTACACAACAAATCCAAAGAGGAACAAAATCAAAATATCCTTTGTTTGTTTGTTTTGAGGCAGTGTTTATCTATGTTACCCTGGCTGTCCTAGAACATGCTCTGTAGACTGTGCTAGCCTTGGACATAGAGAGACCCACCTACCTCTAGCTCCCCTTAGTGCTACAATTATAGGGTACATCATCACATCTGGCAAACTATACTATTTTTAAACTTTCAAGTTACCTTTTAACCCACATCCTACTTCAAGACCTATGAGCAAAGGATGACCAAAACACTTAAATACCTGTAGAAGACTGTATAAGAAAATGAAAGTGAATTCTAGAACAGAAAACACTTCCAATCAATATGACAAAGAGTGACGGTGCACTTCAGTTGATGTTGATGGCTAAGGTAAGTCACCAGGGGAGGAAAGGTGGAGCCATAAAAGGAAGGAGGAGTGATGGGTGCAGAGCGAGGAGGTCCTTCCATGGCAGAGAAAAAGAGATGGTGAGAACAGTAAACAAAGCAGAGATAGGGAAAATGAAGAAGTTCAGTGAGGCTGGTGAGAAGATACGACAGAAGGAGCCAGTCCTCTGGGTACCTACCAGCCGGGCAACCAACTCCATTCACCTGTTTGAGCTTCAGGGACTTTACAAATAAAATCACCCTGTGAGGCTTTCTGGGACTAGGCATGCCTAGCTTGAGGATCTCAACACCTGTTTGTTCTTCAGAAAGGTTATTTTATAGTACCCATGCATTATTCTTTGCTTTGAAATGTTAATTATAAGATGAACTTTTTGCTGTTCAAAGTTAATATAATTCAAGAAATTATGAGAATGTATTGCCCAGCAAGGTATTAAAGGGAAAAAACCCATTATTTCCAACTTGATATTCTCAAAACTTTATTAAAATGTGACACATATACAAACAAATGTACTCCGTGTATGGGAGGGTAGAGGTGGGGGGGTGTGTTTGAGTGTGTGTGTGTGTGTGTGTGTGTGTGTGTGTGTGTGTGTGTGAGAGAGAGAGAGAGAGAGAGAGAGAGAGAGAGAGAGAGAAGCCCAGGAGAAAAACCTCTGTGTCATTTCTCAGGCACTAGTCACCTTGTTACTTGTTTTGAGACATGTTTCTCACTGGCCTAGAGTAGACCAAGTGTGTGGGCTGGCTAGACACTGAACACCAGAGATCTGCCGGCTCCACCTCCCCAGTGCTGGGATTACAAGTGTGTGTGCCACAGGGATAAACTTTGTGTGTGAGTTTTAGGGATTGAACTCAGGTCCCAGCATTTGCAATTCAACTTTGTTACTAGCCAAGCCTTAACCCCAGCCCCAGAGATTCGTTTTTTTTTTTTTTTTTTTTTTTTTTTTTTTTCAACTTTTATTAGATATTTTCTTCATTTACATTTCAAGTGTTATCCAGAAAGTTCCCTATATCCTCCCCCCTCCCGGCCCTGCTACCCTACCCACCCGCTCCCACCCCCTGGCCCCGGCGTTCCCCTGTATTGGGGCATAAAAAGTCTGCATAACCAAGGGGCCTCTNATGACAGCCTATGTGGCCCATAGATGTCACTTAGATGTGGCTTTCTTTCCTCAATGTACTTTGATTCTATCAGTCAGAAAAGTGTCACAATATATTGAGTTCAGAGCAGCAAGACTCCCTTACAGCTGGAAAAATGTCAAAATGAGCATACGAACTCCAAAAGCTGAAATGGGAATGGTTTTCCCTTGGGATGCAATGGTCTTATATAGTGTATAACCTGTTCTACTGTGCAGAGAGTCCTGGTTGCTATAGCCCTGGTTTACATCCTCTCTATTCAAACCTAGAATAGAAGGGGAAGGACAAGCAGGAGAGGAAACCTATTTTATCCAGTGTGGGGCCAGCGAGCACATATACTTGCTTCTAAAGGAGATGCATGTGGTGAGGTTTTTAATATGCCTGCCAGGAGGACTTGGCAGACATAACAAGAACACACGAGCCTGAGGAATTTGTGGAGCTCAACAAGGAATGTT
The DNA here is from genome assembly GCA_902729485.2 of Mus minutoides. NCBI lineage: Eukaryota > Metazoa > Chordata > Mammalia > Rodentia > Muridae > Mus > Mus minutoides. Next base: position 13,397 of record CACVCL010028644.1, read on the forward strand.
CTAGACACATTCAGCAAGTGATTTCCCAAACCATGAAGACCAGCTCTTCACAGTGGGTTGTGGTTGTGAGGGAGAAGGGCTGCTGACAGGACACCTGAAAGGGAACATTTCGCAGCACCTCTCTTATTGATCAGGGTAGAATTATCATAGCCAGTTTGTTATTTTGATGTCGTGGATGCACAACCATGAAGTAATTTCATTCTGTTTGGCTTCAAAGTGCTATCATGAAATATTGTGGTAATCTTTGCTTGTGTGTACCAGGTTATGTATCACAGGGTTATTTCTTTTCTGTTCAAATTCTATTTCAGTAAAGGAATTATTGTTTTATATTAAATTTGGGGTTTTTTTTCAGCCTTGACATTTTGCTTAGGTTCATGTTATTTTTAAGAAGTTTTGATATGTTGTATATTTAAAAGAAGGAGGGGAGAAGGAGAAGAAGGAGAAGGAGAAGGAGAAGGAGAAGGAGAAGAAGAAGAAGAAGAAGAAGAAGAAGAAGAAGAAGAAGAAGAAGAAGAAGAAGAAGAAGAAGAAGAAGAACTTTCAAAGGAAAATTGTATACTTGTGATGTGAACTGGACATATACTTTGCTATAGTTTTAGAAAACATGAACAAATATACAGCGCATCCAGGTGATAGGAAGAAAGGCTCCTTAGATCCCCATGGTTCTCTTAGCCTTGCTGTTGGACACACAGACACACAAGGGGAGGTCTGAGCTCAGAGCCATGTTTCATTCTTCTGTCAGGACAAAGAAGGACAAAGTTTACAATTATGTACCAACTGTCCAACAAAAACACTTGATTTCAATATAAAACATGTTTCCTACACAACAAATCCAAAGAGGAACAAAATCAAAATATCCTTTGTTTGTTTGTTTTGAGGCAGTGTTTATCTATGTTACCCTGGCTGTCCTAGAACATGCTCTGTAGACTGTGCTAGCCTTGGACATAGAGAGACCCACCTACCTCTAGCTCCCCTGAGTGCTAGAATTATAGGGTACATCATCACATCTGGCAAACTATACTATTTTTAAACTTTCAAGTTACCTTTTAACCCACATCCTACTTTAAGACCTATGAGCAAAGGATGACCAAAACTCTTAAATACCTGTAGAAGACTGCATAAGAAAATGAAAGTGAATTCTAGAACAGAAAACACTTCCAATCAATATGACAAAGGGTGACGGTGCACTTCAGTTGATGTTGATGGCTAAGGTAAGTCACCAGGGGAGGGGAAGGTGGAGCCATAAAAGGAAGGAGGAGTGATGGGTGCAGAGCGAGGAGGTCCTTCCATGGCAGAGAAAAAGAGATGGTGAGAACAGTAAACAAAGCAGAGGGAGGGAAAACGAAGAAGTTCAGTGAGGCTGGTGAGAGGATACGACAGAAGGAGCCAGTCCTCTGGGTACCTACCAGCCGGGCAACCAACTCCATTCACCTGTTTGAGCTTCAGGGACTTTACAAATAAAATCACCCTGTGAGGCTTTCTGGGACTAGGCATGCCTAGCTTGAGGATCTCAACACCTGTTTGTTCTTCAGGAAGGTTATTTTATAGTACCCATGCATTATTCTTTGCTTTGAAATGTTAATTATAAGATGAACTTTTTGCTGTTCAAAGTTAATATAATTCAAGAAATTATGAGAATGTATTGCCCAGCAAGGTATTAAAGGGAAAAAACCCATTATTTCCAACTTGATATTCTCAAAACTTTATTAAAATGTGATACATATACAAACAAATGTACTCCGTGTATGGGAGGGTAGAGGTGTGGGGTGTGTGTTTGAGTGTGTGTGTGTGTGTGTGTGTGTGTGTGTGTGTGTGTGTGAGAGAGAGAGAGAGAGAGAGAGAGAAGCCCAGGAGAAAAACCTCTGTGTCATTTCTCAGGCACTAGTCACCTTGTTACTTGTTTTGAGACATGTTTCTCACTGGCCTAGAGTAGACCAAGTGTGTGAACTGGCTAGACACTTAACACCAGAGATCTGCCGGCTCCACCTCCCCAGTGCTGGGATTACAAGTGTGTGTGCCACCCCGATAAACTTTGTGTGTGAGTTTTAGGGATTGAACTCAGGTCCCAGCATTTGCAATTCAACTTTGTTACTAGCCAAGCCTTAACCCCAGCCCCAGAGATTCGTTTTAATGCAAGAACATCCTCCTGATGACTGTGGCTCAGAGAGGATCCTGGAATGAGGCTTAAGAGTGCTCTTTAAATTCTTCTGAACAAACTAATTACCTACTGGTCTGGTAACCAATGCAGTAGAAAGTGAGTCCCTAAACTTTGCGTATATAAGTTCCAGGATGATATCATGATTGTGGGCCAACTGACCACTCAAGCAGCACGTAAAGGTGTTATTCTCAAGCACACACATTCACATCATTACAACCACACAGCCACTAAAAACATGGTGGATGCCACGTTCTCACCTCGAAGACAGTCTAACTTCACTGGCCTAAGAAGGTGCCACATGTTGAGTTCTTAAAGTCTCCTCAGGCAACTATACTGCACAAGCAGGCTTGACACCCCAGCCTCCAAGGATGAGATGGAACTTGGCAAGCATCCTTGGCAAGGGAGACTTCTTTGCAGAAAGGAAAAACAGCATGTGGGAAAAAACTCGGGTGTATGGATCCAAATGATGTGTTCAGGGAATCGGGTGTCACTTTATTTGAAGTTATGGCAGGAGGTGATAAGAGAAGGAACCGCCTGGGCCAATGATAACTGTCTTTCCTAAAGATACACATTTTAAAGATTAATTTATATGTTTAATTATGCCTGTGTGTGTTGTGTATAGGTGGATGAGTGCAGGTGTCTGCAGAGATTTGAGACATCAGATTTCCCAGAACTGGAATAATAGATGTATATGAGCTACTCACTGTGGGTATTGGGAACCAAATTCTAGCACTATGCAAGAGCTGCATGCACTCTTAGACAGAGTCATCTTCCCAGACCCCTTTAAATACAGATTTGAGGAAAAATATGCGTAGCATAGAGTTAATTAATGTAATTAATGTTCAGTGTCCAACTCAGTGATGTTAAGGATATTCAAGTGTTCTGGAATCACCATCATCGCATATTTCCAAAACTTTTCCACCCAAATGAGACACTTGGTAGCCATTCTACACTAATTCTACATCTTCCCATTTCTGGCTCTGGCAGTATCCTATCAATATGGTAGCTATAGATACTTTATGTAAGTGAAACCAGTTTTCCGCCTTTTGTATATGGCTTATTTCACTTAACATAATATTTTAAAGTTCATCCAGACCATAGCCCACATTAAAACTTCATTCCTTTTTGTGCTTGAATTAATATTCTATTATCATTATAAATGAATGTGCATTGTTCATCCAGTTATTTATTTATTTATTTAGTTAGTTAGTTAGTTATGTGCTTGGAGTTGTTTCCATCTTTGGATAATATAATTGATGAATGCTTCTCTGAACATCTATCCTACTACTTATTGATTAGCATAACATGGAAACATTAGAAAATTAGTGCTACATGGACCTTAATTTAAGCTAACAAAATTGGGCTCAGAGGGGTTGTTCAGACATAACTTTTGTGGCTTTAAAGTTCTGCCAAATCATTCTGACTGGGAAGCCAGAAGAGATTTGCATTATACCAGTACAGGTTTTGAATGGCTTTCGAACTCCTCTCAGGGTGAATTCCTTTATGGTTTAGTGTAAAACAATTGGTCATTGGGAGGACTCTTGTGAAACACTATCTTCTGGAACACGATAGGACCACTGCACTCACAAACTCATCACATCTGTATTCCCTGTACAAGACAAAGCTAACCAGTAGAATTAATGTAGATGGGAGAGGGACTCACAAGGTTTCACCCTTAGCTAAGGAGCTCTTGGCGGCTGATGGCTTCTGGGGGAGGAAGAATTTTCTTTAAGGTTATGAGCCTTCAAAGGTTGCCCATGCTCCAGTGGATGGCCCTACACCATTCACACATAGGCAGCACTAACTGGATTCAGTATTTTATAAACAACAACAAAAATAACCAAAAACTGAAAGAGGAAGAAAGGAAAGAAGATGATGAGGAAGAAGAGGGGAGGAAGAAGAGAAATGGAGTTGGAAGATGAATGTGGTGATGGTGAGATCCAAGAAAAGTTGAAAGGAAAGAGAGGGGGAAGATACAACCAAACTACACTGTGTAAACTTACCTAGGAATATTTTTAAATCCAGTATGCAAAACTAACTTAGAAGACTCTTTGAGAAAGCCTGCCCAGATCCCATTCTCAAATTGGAGTAACCTGATTTTATGAGACTTTTGTAAAGGCTTTAAGAACTCTGATGTGAGCTCGATGGTGGTGGCAGACACCTTTGATCCCAGCACTTGGGAGGCAGAGGAAGGTGGATTTCTATAAGTTCAAGATCAGCCTATTCTACAGAGTGAGTTCCAGGACAGCCAGGGCTACACAGAGAAACACTGTCTTGAAAAGCAAAAACAAAACAACAAAATAACTGATAAAATAGCCTAGAGCTGTACTTTGAAGGACAGTGACTTAGAGACTGTTTAGGGTAACACAATAACCACTGCACATCTTTGCTACATTTTTTGATAACCACACTTGAAATTAAAATTTCAAGAAGCCATTTGTCACAGGAGAATCTGAGTAAGACTGTAGAGGTGGCAAGCAACATGGACCGATGGGGACCTCACACTGCACATGCTCGATACAGTCATGCCTGTGTCATCAGAGAATTCTAGGTTTTCCATTCTGGTGTTATTTTTTCTTACTAAATTAATTTGCACTAATATTTAAAATCATTAAATCTACAGATGACTTTTAAAGAAAGATGCAAAGATGATTACACACACATCCTTTTTAAGAAAAACGTCATCATAGCGTTCTATATTGTGTGTGTCACAATGCATACACGGTACTGAATTTTGTCAAGCTATGCCTGGGTTCACTAAGCTAATGCTTGTTTTATAAGGTAAGATTCTTTAGATCATAAATCTTAACCCCGAGACATGGATATTTTCCTTTCTGAGAATTCACGTGTTTCTTTTTTGTGGTTGTTGCCTCCAGTAGCACTTTAAGGAGTGTTGATCGTTTCTCCCACACCTCGGTGCCTACATAATGAAGCGACAATGTACTTGCCAAGTCTTCATGCTCACGATGATAAAAAAGCTTTCAGACTCATCCAGCCTTCTTCTTTGTTGTTGCCAACAAGGTTATTGGTATTTGACAATTATATCTGATGTGTCCGACATGAGGAAAATTCTATGTCCTTCCAAGCATAGACAGGAATGCACTTCATTTAAGTGTAAAATTAAGAATGATGCAATTTTGTACTCAAACTTCAATTATAATAACTCGTTCAGTTTACATGCCCTGATTCTTGTTTACTTTATGCCCTATGTCTGACATCCTTCTTTTACCGTAAGAATGAACAGAATTTTGCTATATGTGCTCTGAAAGGGGAAAGGTGTTGTCAATTATGTTTTCTTATTTTTATGACCCTCCAAATTTAACTCTTGTATTCTGACAGCTTTAACAAGTGCTCCCTAGACAATGCTGCATTCACAGAATGATGGGTTCCTGGGGAAATTTGATTTGTGCATGCTGCACAAGGGCATGGATCCTTTTCCAAGAACCTTTTGGTTACTCTGGATACCTAAACAGGCATTTTGGAGGACCCTATGATTGATTACTCTGTATTGAAGATTGTAGTGTCCAGTGCTGGTTTAAGAATCCACAACAGTACTTGTATGATCTTGGACAGACTCAAGATAACTTAAAACATAGTAGCCATATTTGGAGATTAAAACTAGTCCCTCTCAGAGAGTCTTCTATGTATATCTTACCAAAACCCAGATAGAACCTAAAAACCATCTCCTTGAAGGATAATTGACTTACTGATGTTTAGCTTGGAGGGAGAACTACTCATGGGAGATCTGCCAGCTGTCTTTGAAGGATTGGAAGAGTGCCAGGTCATGCTTTACATGTAATAAGAACAGCACTTGACTCCTTGGATCATGATGTGTCCTCAGCCCCTTGAGCTCATTTTGATTACCTACTATTGGGCCCAGGCTCATTGTTCGAAGAGCAGGATTGATACTCAACACTTTGCTGGAGTCTGGCTGGCAGCTTTAACACAGCTTCATAGCATTCTGTGAAGGAAAAGGAGGAGGAGGAGGAAGAGGAGGAGGAGGAGCAGGAGGAGGAGCAGGAGGAGCAGGAAGAGAAAGAGAAAGAGATAGAGGAGAAAGAAGAGAAAGAGGAGAAAGAGGAAAAAGGAGAGGAGAATTATAACAGAGAAAGAGGAACTTTTTAATGGAAGCTTCTTGTAAAAGCAATGAATTGTGAAATATTATTAAATTTTAAACTAATAAGACCATCAGAAACATATCTGCTCAGTGGGGGTTCTCGACAAGAGTCTCTGAGAAGGATCCCTCACTGTTCCCAGCAGGTCTCCAGCACACTCAGTGACCTTTTGGTGGGCCCTAGCAACCCATGGGGTGCTTGCTGTATATTCATACTGCCATGCTTGCCAAATTATTGCAACTCATTGAACATAATAGATAATGCACAAAGTAAATTATTTAAATAGTATTAATAGAGCAAAAAGCAATGTACGATATATTTACTGGAATAAGCAGCTCCCTTAGGCTGCAGCTAATGCCAGTAGGAAGGCCCCAAGTCTGTGCATCACTGTGTTTATCAGTGTGGTTCTCAGCTTGAAAGACAGTATTATGTGGCCTCAGCCTTTGGTCAGTCTGCAAGTGTTAGAACCTACAGGATTTGGATACTAAGTAATCAACTCACCTCCTTTTGCCTCTCGTAAAGATTTCCTCATGCAATCTCAACAGGTTTCATTTCATGAGTAGGTTCCTCCAGGACATGTTTGCTAACTGCTCCTAGTTATCTACCATCTGCTGCAAAACCTGTACATGGACAGTGCATCTTCGTGGACCCGCCTTTGTCCAAAGCCAGCATCTCAGACATGTAATTCTGTAGTGCAGAGTTCCCTGTTTCCTTAGAAAGAACCACACTCACCAATCAGTTTCAAACCATGATGCACACACCAGAAAATGGTTGGTTGTTTTGTTTTTGTTTTGTTTTGTTTTGGAGAATCAAAGCACCTTCTTGAACTGAATTGACCTTCCCTTACGCCACACGTCTTGTTCCACTAGGCAAATCTACAAAAGGCGGATGCTTTCTAATCAGAAGGGCATGCTCACCACTTTGTCATCAGAGCAGGCGCACATTAGGTTTAAAGCCATCAAGAAGGCATCACTAGCGTTTGCTGAGTATTTACTATGTGTTTTCATGTTCTACCAGCTTTTCTTATTTTCCTCTCCTGGAGTCTTTTTGTGTTTGTATGTATTCACTTAATTTTGTTTTCTGTGAGGTCAATGGCATTTTCTGTATCTCATTTTATACGTGAGTAAACAAGGCCAAAGGGGTTGTGTGGTTTCCCTAATTCACCAGTGCATGGTAATGCTGGTGCTGGAACAGGCTGCCCCTGTTTATATATATCCGGCCTGCTACTAAAGGATGATATGCTTGCACTAATTAGTGGGACACTCCTCCCACATGACTAACAGGGACTCCAAAACACTGCTTCTCACATTCCTTTTCTAGATTTCTGTTTTTGTTGTTGTTGTTTGTTTTTGACTTCGGCTGAGGATCCCATAATGCTAGCATATGCCTCTCTCTGCATATGTTAACTCTAGGGTTGTAGAGATGGCTCTGTGTTAACTCTAGGGTTGTAGAGATGGCTCTATGTTAACTCTAGGGTTGTAGAGATGGCTCTATGTTAACTCTAGGGTTGTAGAGATGGCTCTGTGGTTAAGAGTGCTGTAGAGATGGCTCTGTGGTTAAGAGTGCTGTAGAGATGGCTCTGTGGTTAAGAGTGCTGTAGAGATGGCTCTGTGGTTAAGAGTGCTGTAGAGATGGCTCTGTGGTTAAGAGTGCTGTAGAGATGGCTCTGTGGTTAAGGGTGCTTGTTGCTCTTGCAGAGGACCCCAGGTTTGGATCTCAGTGTCCATCTGGCACTTCACAATGACCTGTGATTCCATTCCCGTGGAATCCAAAGTCTTCCTCTGGTTTTCATAAGGTACACATGACCAGTGAGACAGACAGTACAGCAGGTGAAGGCTGCCACACAAGCCTGGAAGACATGAGTTAGATCCCCAGAAGCCAGATAAAGGTGAAAGGAGAGAACCAATTCCACAAATGACTTCCATATGCACACCAGGGCATTCATGCCCACTTCTCCCTACATACCTCACAAATATAACACAATGTTTAAAAGTCACAAAGCATGAGGCATAATAGGGAAGCTGTGATTAATGAATGAAAGTCACACCATTCTTTACATTATTCATCTCTGGATTATGCTAATTTGACTTATACAAGTGCCTCGCTTACTGTTTGTTTTCTGAGCATCATGATCAGTGACACATAACTAGTACGAAGCAGTATCTGCCATCTCACTTATTTTGTGTGCCTGTGGGAGGAGATCAGGAGGCCACTCTTTCCCTCTACAGTGCAGATCCTGGGGACAGAGAGCAGGTCACCAGGTTTGGCAATAGGCACTCTAACCTACTGAGCTATCTCAGCTCAGGCTATACAATTGAAATTTTGTATAAGACTAGTTAGGAGGTAGAATAATGGAGACATGACCAGAGATGACTTGAAATTATTCCTTCATTACTCTGAGAGAAACAATTGCATGGAATGGGTACTTGCTATGATGGAATTCTGTTAATAGCAGTGGGTGGATCAGGTCTTTTCATTCATGAATGCTCTGCTGATACCATGAAGCTGCAGCTGTGCCTAGAAAATGCCAGCTCTCCCCAGCATTGAGGGATTTCCCAACATCTCAATATTTATTGTAATGTGTATGTGTGTGTATGGGGGGGGGAGCGAGGATCTGAATTCTGATCTCCAGCATCCACATGGAAAGCTGACCATGGATGTATCTATGTGAGAGGTAGACATAGGTATGTACTGCATACTGAGAACAGGCTGACTGGCCTGCCTAACTGAAACATTAGTCAAATAACACACACGCACACACACACACACACACACACACACACACACACACCCCAGAGGGAGAGAGAGAGAGAGAGAGAGAGAGAGAGAGAGAGAGAGAGAGAGAGAGAATGTGATACATAAAGTTTTATTCATTCAGTAATAAGAAGGATGAGATGATTTCATTTTCTAGGAAAGTAGCACAACTAGAACTCATTGCATTAAGTGAAATAAGCCAACCTTGGAAAGATAAATGTTACAATTATTTTTTTTTCTAATTTGTGATCCTAGAAATTTTTTTGGATATATAAAACCATTAATGTATATAAGGGACATGGGAATAGAAGGAGACTAGAGAAAGGACAGAATGAAGGAGAAGGGGAGAATATAGTGAATGTGTGATAGACTTAAGGAAATTTTTCTTCTGAAACCCAACACTTCGTGTAATGAACATATATCAGCAAAGAAATTTAGAAATGAACAATTGAACAGAAGCAATGCTCAAAGGGTCGTATGGAAGAACTAGATCTTTTAGACACTGTGGGTGGGACAATAAATCAGTGAAGATCCCTCAAAAAATAAAAGCAAAACCTAAAAACTGATCAATCATTTGATCCAGCTGTATAACTCCTGGATATATGCAAAAGCCACTCTGTCAGCACAGCACAGAGAGACATCTTATTGATGTTTACTACAGCACTGCTTACAATAATAACTACGGTTGAGAAGCACATAGATATGCATTAGCAGATTAACAAACAGATAAAGGGAATGTGACATATATATTGAATGGAGTTTTATTTGAACATAGGAAGAATAAAATCATGTTATTTCCAGGAAAACGAATCAGGTTGGAGATCCCTCTATGAAGCAAATTAAGTTAAATGCAGAAAGACAATGGTGCATGATTTATTTCATATGTGAAAACCGGAGTGCACAGAGAAAGAGAGAGAGAGAGAGAGAGAGAGAGAGAGAGAGAGAGAACATGAAAATAGATAGACTACTGGGAAAGAAGAAAGGGACTAGAGGAGGAGGGAGAGAGGTTCAGGAGACTTCTGGTGATTGAATAAGGTCAAAATATATGATATGGTTGAATAGAAATGTCAATACAAACTCCACTGCTTTGTACAATGAATACACAATAGTACTATCCAATGTTGTTCTTGAGTTTGTACTGATAATGATAATGACAAAGTAATGCCAGAAAAAAGCAAAGTTAAGGTTGTTGTAGCGATTTTTTTTTAAAGATTTATTTTATTTATTATATGTAAGTACACTGTAGCTGTCTTCAGACACTCCAGAAGAGGGAGCCAGATCTTGTTACGGATGGTTGTGAGACACCATGTGGTTGCTGGGATTTGAACTTATCACCTTCGGAAGAGCAGTCGGGTGTTCTTACCCGCTGAGCCATCTCATCAGCCCCTGTTGTAGAGATTTTAAATTGAGTGATTAATTGTAGGAACCACAAAATACCAATTCAGACAGAATCTTTACACTATGAACTGCTTTTGTGAAAATAAGAAGAAATCAGTGAACTCCCCCCCCCACCCCCCGTGAGCCATTTCCCCAGTCCATTCCATTACTGACAAACACGAAGCTGATCATATAATTTGGCTATGGTAAATAACACCACAATAAACAGGGATATGCAGGCATCTTTGTGGTATGTTCATTTAAAACCCTTTGGGTGTGTATCAAAGAGTCTTAGGTCATTTTAATGATAGCCATTCTGACAGGGATTAGGTATAATCTCAATGTAGCTTTAATATGCATTTCCTTGATGCTAATCAATGTGTACTTATTGGTGGCTTCTAAGTTCTGATTTGTCCAGATTAGTGAGGGCCTTGTTCTGATTTTTTGATCCTTTCAAACTACTAAATATTTTAATTATTTGCAAAGCAATTGTTAAAGGATACTGAGGAAAGTGAACCTGTTTAGAAAGATTCTTTGGAGGAACTCTCATCTGTGTTGTCTGGAACTCTGCATTTCAGTTCACTGGTTAGCAGCGGCAGCTCGATCCACTCGCAAACACTTTACAGATGCATCAGCAGTCCAGCTCCACAGAGTCAGGATAACAAACATGAATCAGCAGTGGTGATGGTACTAGCTAGCAGTGACATCCAGGCCTCAGCCTCAGCTAGACAGCAGTAGGGACCAGGAGGAATGCCAGGAGAAGTTCTTGACTGTGCCTCTCTCCATGAAGTGAAGATCAGCAAAGACTCGATACCAACAAGCCATGCACAGCTAGCTCTACAAGCAAGCCAAGCTCAGCCACCCATGTGTCCTGTCTGTCAAATCTTATTTATACCCTCCTGTCCTCCACATGTCTGGCCTCAGCATGTGCATCTGTCTCAGCTGACATCACTCTGCCAATCAGCTGGAGTCTGAGGAAGTAGCAAGAAGCTGAGGCACATCACCAGATTTTTGGTGTGTTTCTCTCCATGGAGTCCCAACAAAAGGAGTTCAACTACACGATGGGAGGTGGACCAATTCCTGTCCTTAGCAAAGAATCCTTCATCATGTGTCCTCTCACATGCTTGCTTTAGCAAAACACCATTTCACATGTGTCTGCTTCAGGAAAACACACCTTCGTGTGTTTGCCTTAGCAAAACACCATCCAACACAACTGACTTTACAAAGAACCCTTAAAGTTTCCACTTCTTATCTAACACATGCCAGTAAGTTAAATAACAAAGAGAAAGTCACAGAATGGAAAATTAGTTGTAAAATTAAAACTAATACCCAAATGATAAACAAATACCCAGATTTACTAAGTGCCAACCAGTTTTGAGCACTTGGACTGTGAGACATTTACTTCTCACAGCAATTCAGCGACATTGACACAGCTATTGTCACCTAGGAGAAAATACAAAGGCGAAAATTAAGGCATATAATGGTTAATGATTGAACAACTTACAGGTTTTTTTATTTATTCATTTATTTTATGTATGTATGTATGTATGTATTTATTTATTTTTGAGGCAGGGTCTCTCTACATAGCCTGGCTTTCCTGGGACTCACTATGTAGACCAGGCTGTTCTTCAATACACAAAGATCCAGCTGCCTCCACTTCCCAAGTGCTATGATTAAAGGTGTGCACTACTACACTTAGCTTCAGCTTACACACATTAACTCCCTAATAAACATCTGCTTCTGGAAGGCTGTGGAATTAGGACTTGAGAGCTTCTGACCCAAAGAAGAAAGAAGTAGATAACATTAGCACGTTTATGTCATTGGTAGTGAACAGTGGGTCTCAACCTTACTAATGATGTGACCCTTTATTACAGTTCCTCATGTTATGGTGACCCCCAACCATAAAACTATTTTATTGTTACTTCATAACTGTAATTTTGCTATTGTTATGGATCCCTATGTAAATATCTTAGGCAACCCTGTAAAGGGTTGTTTGACCCCCAAAGGGTTGCAACACACAGGTTGAGTGGAGATAGTAATGGAAATTTGATAATAACTGTAATACAAAAGGCAAACAGCTAAATAAGCTATGATCTGCTAAAACATAGAACATCAAATAAGTCTGGAGTGTTATGTGCATGTAGAAATATATGAATAAGAAAAATAATTCTGAAAATAAAATAAGCCTCTAAAATAATATAAACCCTTATAGAAACCTTAGGGGGGAAGTGTATGCATGTGTATGTGTGTATGTGAGGGGCTATGTGTGCATGTGTATGTGTGTGAGAGGGTATGTGCGTGTGTATGTGTACATTGTGTGCCCATGTGTGTCTATGTGTGTATGTATGTGGTATATATATATATATATATATATATATATATATGCATGTGTGTGCATGCCTATGTGTGTATGAATGCATGTATGTATGTGCATGTGTGTATACATATATGTGCCCATGTGTGTCTATGTGTGTATGTGGTATATATGTGTGTACATGTGTGTGTGTGTGCATGAATGTGCATGTCTGTCTGTGTGTTCATGTGTGTGTCTGTGTGTGTGTGTGTGTGTGTGTGTGTGTGTTTCCAAGCCTAGAAAACTTAAAGATGTTAGAATTGAGACTTTACTGGTGCACTGTTTGCTTCTTTGTTAGTTTTATGCTATCTACACTGTCACCAGCTTGCTTTTGTGTATATGACAAAACAAAGGAACAAAACAAGGGAAAGCTTTTTGGAAATGGATGTTCCTTCTAAATGGAATTACATGACACGTCTCCAGCATGACCCTGTGTGGAGCTGCCTAGGAACACCATCTGACAGCAAACACCAGGCCAAGATGCCTGAGGAAGGAAGAAAGAGAAAATGCACAGAAGGTCAGGAAAAATAGCCTGAGCATTCAGCACACTTGGCTGAGAGGTGCATAGAAAGCAGCCCCACCCACAGCCAGCCACAAATGGCCCGCCAAATGAAAAAGTGAAATAGCGGCATATGCTGGAAATGTTGCTGTTTTTGTGATATGCAGAAAGACATTTTCTTTGATATATTCCCTTCTTTTACACTACTGAGAACTCAGCCTGCCATTTGCTGTGATTTCTCTCAGACTTTTTCTGGGCAAATTTTCCATTTTCTTCTCACCCCGCTTAGTGATCTTCAGCGCCCAGGCTGAATGTGTCTGTTTGATATTTCAAAAATATACTTGGTTCACCAGAGCCTCTATTTCCATCATCCCCCTCCCCAACCTCATCGGCACCACTACCATTTACCATTTACTGGATGTTCTACATATAGTCTGATTTGTTTCAGTTGGTGTCACTGCGAATATTAAAAATAGAGTTTGGAGAGAAAACACATAGACCCCTCTGTGCTGTACATTTCTCCAAGACGCACAACACTGCATAATTTCTCAAATGCAACCCAATTTTCATCTCTCCAGCAATTTGGCAGTTCTCAAAAGGTTACTGCTCTGAATTTGTTTTCTTTGTAATCTTGCAGGCCATTTGTTCTGTCTTAATGTTGAAAATCTATGTAAGAGCCTGACCTCCATCTGCTATACACCAGTAGATTTACCCTTTTCTTGGCTTTTTTTTTCTACCCGAAAATGAGAGAAAGAGTGCATTTCATGATTTGTTAAAATGGCATCTGGGCTAAATGTTTAAGGTTAAAATCAAGGGGACCTCAAATCTTAGGTAGGATTTAATTACCTGCTATGCCTCCAGGGGCTGTTTTTTTTTTTAATTAAAAATAAAATTAGGGGTGAGAGTATCTCTCCAAATTCCCAAGCCACATTTAAAAGAAAAAAATCTTATATTTGAAAGGAAAGGTGTAGTTAATCTGCCAGGACTGGTAGTTACCTTGCCCTGGAGGTAATTCCACCTCTATTTTAATGACCACATAAAAGGAAATGATTACAGGATAATAAAACATCCCCCCCCCCCAAGAATCAGCCCTATATACCAGATAGTGGTGAGAAAAGTACTTAAGTAAAAGTGAAGTTTCTATGTGTCTAACCATATTCTGTGCATTTATTCACAAAGTTTTTTCCTTCCCCATAGTATTCAACCCAATGCTGCCTTCTATGGGGCCAAATAGTCCTCAAAGCAAGCCCTGCCTGCTGGAGATGTTTTCCTCTCATGGAAAGAGGTAAGATGAACATACTAGGTGATTAAATCATGTGGCTCCCTGTTCATCTAGAGTGAAGAGAGAGCTACTGGGGTAGGAAGTCTAGATGCTTCCCAAGGATACAGGGCTCAGAGAGGTGGGCATCAGAGTGAGAAAGGACAAGAAGAGTGTAGAGGGATCTGTGGCTGTGGCACAACATGGTATGCCAGACAGGGCGATGTTCTGGGTGGAGCCAAGAGTGAGTGGTTGAGATGATTGTCAGTAGCAGGCTTCCTGCATGGAAGCATCAGTATGGAATATGGTTGAGGGTGAAGGGTGGAAGTCTAGACTGCATTCTGCACATACTGAGGAGGGTCACCGGGGCTCTTTTGAACAGTAGTTGTGCTATAGGAAGAACAGTTTGGGATCCTGGTAAGTAAATACAGCTCCTGCCCTAACTCACACCATTTTTTTGTTGGAGAAAGGGAACGAAGAGGTCTTTGAGGAATGCTTCATAGACGGTCCAAGAAAACTCTACTGGTCATTTCATTTTCAGTGGCTCCATGGAAGAGATAGAGTTGGGGAGATGGGCATGTGGACCATGCATGATTAATGTCTTTATATACTTCAGTACTATTATACTTAATTTAAGCAAAAGCCAGGCACTATGTCTACAGCAAACTTAAAACATAGTCCTAAGATTTATGACGGACTGCAAAAGTGATGCCACCCCTGACAAATGGGTTAACTGTGGACAGAGGCTGGCCTCATTCCAGATAGGTGCCGCCTGTTCATCCATGCATATGCATGAACGTGCATGGGACCACACACCACTCTTGGATCTGATGCACACACCACACTGCCCTTAATCAACCAGTTTCGATCTCCCAGAATCCTATGCTTCCTAGGCCTGGAAGTACTTTACCTTTGGCCTCCCTTTCATGGCGTCTCTCCACTCTCTCTCTCACTGCTCCATGCCAGCCAGAAAGGTCTGGCCTTTGTTTCTGCTTCTCATTTGTCAGGATCCACTTGAAGATACTCTGCTGAGTCTTTCTTGGGTTTCTTCAGACTAAAGTCAGCCCTGTCTTATGCACCCTACCGGAGCTGTGTCCCCTGCTCTGTTATCCATCTTCCGTACTTGTCGAACTCAGCGAACCTGACTTGCAGGCGGAAGTGAGCCAATGCCGGTGCCTGGCTCTGCGCCAGGACTTTGTTGACTGCAGCCTGGTGTGGATTAATGTTGAGGGAGCTCACATTCACTAACAGGCAATCAGGCTTTGCAGGCGATTTCATAATTTATAGAAGCCATAGCCCTGCCCCTATAATATACAGTGCTGGTGTCTTGCATACAAATAAGAGCCTGCAAACTAAATCAAGCCGCAGAATCCTTGGAGGCTGCATATGTGCCAGCCGGTCAGCGGGAACTTGGGGGAAACAAACAGTAAATAGTGAAGAGGGGAGGATGTATTTATCTGAACTCTAACACATACACATGCTTCTGCATTAGCAGTGCTCTGGGGGAACACACTACACTTCATGGATACAGAAAAGAGAGTAGTAGGAAGTGACAATGTGGCTAGCTATCATCACAAAGGGCAATTGTTTTTTAAATTAAAGCTAGCGGTCCTAATGTGTGTCCAAACTAGATGGCTATCAGAAGACAAGGTACAGCCTACCGTGTGTCTCATCCACAAATGCTGGTTTTGAAACTGTCAGCTGTTTGATTCTTCAAATACATTTTTTTTTGGTCTAAAGGTCTGATGACTTGTTTTTCTTGTTTTATTTTGTTTTTCGTTTATTTGTTTGTTTGTTCTTAGAACAATGTTGTGGGTATGTTATAGTGGAATTTTATTTAATGATTTATTTCATCCAAGCACACAAAAATTTTGAACTAGAGGAAAGTCAATGTCTTGAAAAACTGAAATGTACTCTGTACAAATAAAAATTTAAAAATTTTCAGTAAAAGGATGAGTATATCAATCTGAGTATTAAAATTTTTAGGGGTGGTAAAGAATCTGGGAAGAAGAGATGGCCAAGCATCTGAAGAAGGACAGGGGAACCCTGTGAATCACCTGAACTTGGAAACAACACACACACAAACACACACACATACACACACACACACACACACACACACAGAAAGAGAGAGAGAGTCTTCATACATAGTAATTGCACATATTTGTGGAGTGTATATAATAATTCAATACATGGGTTCAAATTGGCAACTGGTCATGGTGGTGCATATCTATAATCCCAGCCTCTAAGAAACAGAGACAAGAGAATCAGGAGTTCAAGGCCATTTTGGGCTACATGACAAGTTCAGAGTCAACTCATGTTATACGAAACCCTGCCTACAAATAAGTAGATAGATAAATAAATAAATAAATAAATATGTCAGCTGTTGGATACAAACAGAAAGAGAATTGGTTTTAAAAGCACAATGGGGAAAGATTTAATGAGAAATGGGTAGAATTTTTAAAAGCACAGAAGCCTTCTGTTAAGAGGGGGCAGGGAAAACAGGAGCCTACAGGGAAATTAATCACAAAAGGCCCAGCAGCACTGAAAGGGGAATCTGAACTCACAGAAATGTCTCCTGAGCAGGCAGGTATTCCAGAGGGCACACTCATGTGTAACTGATATATAGCTCATATCTCTTTAACCTCATCTCTTTTACACTCAGCCAAACATCCACACCTCTGCACCTGGAGCTAGGGCTCTTATCTTCTGACCTGAATCACCTGGCTCAATACTAATTCAGAGCTGTGCCAAATGAGGATGGTCATGGCTCCCCCATGCATTCTACACGTTGAAGGACATCACCTTGCAACTCCACATATTCTGTGGCAACCAAATATAGCCTCAGGGAAGATAGATTTTGTGCTATCAACATCAGGCAAAGATTATACCAAGAAACTAGCCAGAAGATGAACATATCATTCTGATATACAAGCTGATAGCTAGAAGCTTCCTTATATCCTTGGCCCTTCCCAGAGATAAGCTAATGCACCACAGTTCCTCAAGGCAGGTCAAGCAGGGCTCTAAACTGTACCAGATAGGAGTAGAATTGGGAATGAAGAAGAGGCAGGACGGATGATGTCTTTAATTCATCTTCAGTTTGAGAGAAGGCGGAAGAAGCAGATCGCCCACTTCTGTAGCAGAGGGATTCATAGCTTTTACAAGGCTTCAAGTTGGTCATGAGCATGTTTGCCCTCAGAACAAAAGGCTTTGGGTAGGGATGCTTTATGATGTGCTCTCTGCTCCTAAAGTACAGGGGCAAGTTGTCTGTGGGAACCTCAACTCTCAGGTTCTTGGCATTGTGGAACTTAATTTTAAAGAATTTGCAGTCTGAGTTAAAATGAGGCTGCGTTTCGAAGACTTTTTAACCTCACCTTTCTGTTCCTCCAAATCAGCAGTTCTTAACCTGTAGGTCATTACCCCTTTTGAGTGTCACATATCATAATATCCGGCATTTCATATATTTATACTACAATTCCTAACAATAGCAAAATTACAGTTATAAAGTCGCAAGAAAATAATTTGATGGTTGGGAGTCACCATGGCGTTAGTAACTGCATTAAAGGGTCACAGCATTAGGAAGTTTGGGAGCCAGTGCTCAAAAATCTGCAACTCTAAAATTCCAAAGAGGTCTTAATCTCAAGCTTTCCCACTTCATTAGCTCACAGGCATCTTCAAGAGTCAAGTGACCTGACTCATGTCCCTACTCGGCAGCTATGCTTTCTATCTATAACCTCTGGTATAAAAGATCCTGACTTCCATCTCTCTCTGAACCACCTTTACCCTAGCTGACTGTAGACCTTCTTAAGGCTGACTGGAACCAGAGCAGAGGCTCATCGTATGCTTGGGGAATTCTTTAGAGCTCCACATGAACTTTTCCCTTTCTCTGTTCTTCTGAGATCTTTTAATGCTGCAGATAGGATGTGTACTCTTGGAGTATTCCTTTCTTACTCTCAGCAATGAAGCAACTGCAATTGGTGGCTTTAGAGACTCAGATTCCCAGTTATGACCAGTGAAAGAGATAGGCAAAAAGCAAGGGCAAGACGCTCACTCACAGCCATGAGGTAGAGAATGGTGAGTGGTTTGGGTTGGGATAATATGGTACTGATGATAAACCAAAAAGACAAAATTCCAAATTCTGAAGTTTCAGAAGACCAAAAATTTTAAAGTCTACAATTCCCAAGTTCAAAATTTCTAAAGATTAAAAATTTAAGTGTTAAAGCTCGGAGGTGGTGGTGCACGCCTTTATTCCTAGTACTCAGGAGGCAGGGACAGGCATATCTCTGAGCTCAAAGCCCGCTAGAAGTCTACCGATTCAGTTCTAGGACAGCCAGAACTACACGGGGAGATCCTATTTTGACAGAGTAAAAAATAAATAGATAAATATAAGTAAGCAAACAAATAACATTTCAAATGTTGAAATCCCCAAACCTGAAATTTTTAGTAAGAAATATGGAAGAAGAAATAGCAGCTGGGTTAGAGAAGTGGAACCCCAAATCTCAGGAGGGCCAAGTACACAGAGGGCAGAAAAAACCCCTGGGATCCTAGTAAAGGATCAGACTTCCAGAGTCTCATAAGGAACGCACCCCACCAAGGGTTTTGCTTTTGATGTTTGATATTTAATTTTTTATTATTTTCTGGGCATAAGTACCTGTATGTATGTCTATGGACAGTGTGCATGGTTGGTGCCCACAGAAACCAGAAGAGAGCACCAGATCCCCTGGAGCTAAAAGTATACATGGTTATAAGGAACCGTGTAGGTGCTGGGAATCAAATCTAGGTCCCCTTGAAAACCAGCCAGTAACCTTAACCACTGAACAATCTCTCAAGCACTTGAGTTTTGTTTGATAACCCAAGTATTCTGCATGCAGCGTTTCCAACCTTGCAGGGCAGCTCCCTTCAATATTTTTTGTAAAGTAGAAATTATATTTTGAGATTCTGCCACATGGTAGTAGATTTCCATATACCTTTTCATATGCTTCATACTGTGGTTACCACCTCACCTCTTTGTCTGTCCTATCTCCCCTTTGCTTCCTGCTCCAGATTTTTCTCTTCTCCACCTTGATGTCATCTGCCTTCTATTTCTACTCTCTCCCTCCCTTAAAGTATTAGGACCCCCCCAAAGGTCATTTCCTATTCTCCTGGCTTCTACTGGGATTCTAAGTTGAACACATAAAAGTAGATATTCTAAGATAAGACCCCCACATGAAGTAGACCATGAGACTTCTTTTTCTGTGCCTCTGTTACCTCATTCCATATAGTTTTTCCCATTTTTCATGTATTCACCTACAAATTTTATAATTTCATTTTTCTTCACAGATGAATAAACTTCCTCTGTGCATATATACCACATTTTCATTATCCCTGCATCACAGTGTCACACTTCTGCCAACAAGGCCACACCCACTCCAACAACGCCACACCTCCTAATAGTGCCACTCTACATGGGCCAAGCATTCAAGTACATTAAGTCTATGGGACCATTTCTATTCAAGCCACCACAAAAGTCACAATTCACATCAAAAGAGGACCTGAGTAGAGGGAACAGAGAAGGGTGTTCTGGTACTGACCTAGGCGTTGTGTAGATCTCCACTACATATATTTCCTACCTGCTTTCTCTGGGTTCACTTTTGCTCTGAAGCCAGATTAGTAATTAAAACCTGGCCAGCAATCATTCTGCCAACTTCTTCAGTTACAGCAGCCCAGACATTTCCTTTGTTAACAGGCCAGGTGAAGCCAAAACTGTTATGCAAAGGGCAGTTCACAATTTTGCCATACTTAGATAAATGGCCTCCACATCTGACATCTTAACCGTGAGAGTGTTGAGGTTGCCCATGAACACACGGGGATTTGAGGCTCTGTCTTATTTGTAACAGTGCTAGGCACCTCCTTTGATGAGAAGGTTTCTCACAAAGCTGAAAATGTATCTGAAGATTAAAACCATCTTACAAGAGGAATGAGAGAGAGAAAAGACTGCTTCTCTTACTGTGGTTCTATGCCAAATCTACAGCAGGCAGGCAACATGCGACCGTTCGCTTGCCTTTTAAAGAATTTTTAAATGATTTTTTTTCCTAGAGTTATACTTTCAGGAATCCTTTGGAATTGTAGACTGCTGGAGTTTTGCTCTTTTAGGACCTCAACGTTTGAGACTGTGGTATTCAAGATTGTACCTCTGAGGCTTATAGCCAAAATCCAGGGTCCTCTCGTAGGAAAGATGTGCCATGAAGTAGTATTCACTAGCTCTTGATGGTGTAGGAACTGACGAGCTGTATCATCCGAACATGTTAGGGATGAGGAGAGAACAGAATGGTCCTCTGCCGTGGGTTCAGAGACATACAGAAACCCCCTTAGCCTTGAGCAAAATAGGAGATTGCCTCCTGTTCTTTGAAATCCTATGAGGCCCTCATTATATTCCAGTGACAGGACTTGGTAGA
Source organism: Mus minutoides (assembly GCA_902729485.2). Classification (NCBI taxonomy): domain Eukaryota; kingdom Metazoa; phylum Chordata; class Mammalia; order Rodentia; family Muridae; genus Mus; species Mus minutoides. Next base: position 34,345 of record CACVCL010028644.1, read on the forward strand.
ACTGACCACACAAAGGATTAAGTGGCAGGATTTGAGCTCATTGCTAGGCACTGTACATGTCAATTTTCCTACTCACGTGGCAGGACAAAGTGAGGCTTTAGGCAAATGGGATAATTAGCTTGGGAAACTGGTCATCATCTGGTCCGGCAGTTCTCAACCTGTGGATCATGACCATTGAAAAGCACATATTTACAGTGGTTGTGGAGGAACTGAGACAATGCTAAATAGCAAAATCACGCTTATGAAGTAGAGACAAAAAATACATTTATGCTTGGGGGTTCCTAAGACAGTTGGAAATGTGATTTCTTATGGTTGTGACTCACAGGTCGAGAACCGTTATTCTAGACATTCAAGGTCTTTATTTCTTGTTCTAGTACTTCCTTAAGGCAGAATGGTTTAGATAATCAAGTATAGTACCACTTAAGGGTAGGGAACGGAGACTTATGTCATTGGATGATGTGCAGACGGCTACTGCAGTACTGGCCTAGGGGGGTGGGAAGGCACGTAGAGTTGCTGTGCACCTGGGTAGCTCTGAGGTAGATGACAGCTCCTGCTGGTCACAGCTACAGGAGCATCCCTGGCCCAATGCAAAGCTTCTTTGAACAAGTGCTGCTTTAGTAACAACTCGCTTTGAGACCCTTTGCAGTGCAGAGAAAGTGCTAATCACCCAGTATTCATTTTCTTTCCTGCAGTTTCATTCTTTTTGCTTTGACAAAACTGAAATGTCACTGAAATGACCATGATACTTCACTGGAAGCCCTGTGAATAGAACGCATGTGTGTTGATTTCAGTTTGGAATATGCAGTAAACACAAGCTTTGGACACACGAATTCTAAATGAGGTTGTTGAATCTAAAAGCCATGTGATTCTCATTCCAATCAACTAGCACCCCAGTTATGTGTAGGTATAGAATGGATTCCAGAATTAAGTCACTAGAATGTTTAATTTTTCCCCTGGAAATATTGAAATTAGATGCTGACAAGATCATAGCACCTCAAGTAGCATAGAAAATCGTGAAACCTGGCTTACCAAAACTATATACACCATTCAACTTTCTTTCTAGAAAATTTCAGGAAAATGCAAGGACATTTCATCATAGCTTTTTGTATTTCACAATTGTGAAGCATATTTCTTTTCATATCGAATATGAAACATATCAAATATGAAAATGAGGAAAACAACTTCATATTAACGAGCATCACAACCAAACTAGTATTTCCCTCAAGATTGGAAAGGAAAGACTAGCAGTTAATAATACATGACATAACTCCCACCCTTGGCAAAGCAATATTTAAAAACTAAAATTATATTGTAATTAGCCTTTCAAAAAAACGTGAACACTTCAATATAGGAGTCCATTAATAATCTAACTGCTGCTGCAAAGCATCTCCTCCCACACGTGTAAGTTAATTAAACTCAGCTTCTCATTCCAACCGTCAGACAGGCAGGATGAACAGGTGGTCCCGACTTGGAGATAATGGAAAGATGGATCTTGTAATACTTATCACACACCCAGATGAGATTATCTAAATGTTTTTCCAGTTTTTTGTTCTAGCATTTTCTATTTCAAATACAGAGTTTCTTCTTCTTTTAGAGGATTTAAAGTTCAGATACTACCCAGGACAATTTTTTTTAAAGAGTAAATGTGAGTTTATATAGCTATCAGGGATGTTCCTCATACAAGGTTCTCTTAAAAAGTCTTACTGTCTTGTGTAGGTGGAAGGTTGGGAAAGCGCTAAGAATAATGACATACTAGGTAGTACAGTTTCAGGTATGCTGACAGAGGATGGCAGTTAAAGGCAACAATCCCTACGAATCTTCTCTTCCTTTTCTAGTGTGCATATATCATAAATTCAAAAGCCTAGTGAGGTGGTTGGAATATGAATGGCTCCCATAGACTCATGCATTTGAGTGCCTGACCCATGGGAAATGGCACTATTAGGAGGCGTGACCTTGTTGGACTGTGTGTGGCTTTGTTGGGGGAAGTGTGTCACTAGGGGGTGGACTTTGAGGTCTCTGATGCCCAACCCAGGCCCAGAGTGGCACTGTCTCTTCCTGCAGATCAAGATGTAGAACTCTCAGCTACCTGTCTAGCACCATATTTGCCCATGTGGTGCCATGTTTCCCACCATGATAATAATGAACTAAACATCAAAAACTGTAAACCAGCCCCAATTAGATGTTTGTTTGTTTGTTTGTTTGTTTGTTTTTATAAAAGTGGCTGTGGTCATGGTGTCTCTTCACAGGAAAGAGAACTAAGACACCTAGAGAAGTAGGGGATGCCTGGAATGAGGAAAGATGCTGGGTGAAAGGGATGTAGCTAACTAGAGAAAGATGCTGTGTGTGCATGTGTGTGTATGTGTGTGTGTATGCATGTGTGTGTAATGGGGTGAATTTTGGGGACAGCTTTTATTTGACTCCAGCAAGTCCTTGACTTGTTTTCACCAGGACAGCTTGAAAGATCCATTTTCAGTTAAAATTGAAGATTACAATTATCATGTTTAAAAATTGCCATCTGATTAATAATCGTAGGACATAGGTGGACAAAATCGGATATAGAGGCCTATAACTTTGTCTTTGAAGACAACTGTAAATCAAGACCCAAACCTAGTTTGCCTTCTGAGAAAGGGGATGTATGCGAATGGGAACATAGTAAGGTAACGTAGTTAAATGGGTTTCCTACCTAGGAAAGCGTTACACCCATGCTGATTTTATAGCTCTTACTGTGATTAGGATCCAGCCATGGTGCATTTCCAGCAGGAGAGGCAGGACTGGGAGTGGGAGATGAGCAGCAAGATGCTTTTCTGAACTGCCTGCTATGACTCAGAACACCCCGCAATGCTGGACTGTAAGTGGAGGCTTTTACCGGATGCCTTCACATTTATAACATGTCAACAAGGTCTATCCACTCACCAAGATGGTGCTGTGAAGGCCTTGACTTCACACCAGACTTAATGTGCTTGGAAATTGAGTTATAGCACTGAGACTGTGGAAGATGAGAGTGGCCTGCAGAAGCCATAAAACCACCACTTTGACTAGATTTCATCGGGGTAGACTGCAGTGACTTTAAAATTTAAACAAGGAAGCATTTAATGCCCCTGATTATTTATAGTAGAAACTAATGGGTCTTTGTACCTGATTTTAATGGCCATGTAAAGAGAACAAACAAACATCATCACAGCACAATCGATGGGATAAGTAATATTTAAAGGCTGAATGATGACTAAGTAGTGAAGAGGGACACATTTGTCCAAGCACATCCAATAGTTAGGTAGCTAAGTAAATAAGTTTACTTCTTCTAGTCTCTTGGGGGAGAGGAGAGGAGAGGAGAGGAGAGGAGAGGAGAGGAGAGGAGAGGAGAGGACTTTAAAGTTCTACAAATACCTAACCTGTGACCCTTGGGCCATGTGCAGTCAAGGGCAGCTATGAATGTGGCCTAACACAAAGTTGTTTCTGGCATAAAAATTACTTTTGACTTTAAAGAATATATCATGCTGTTCTCAAATCTGCACTACATCATATGAAAAGACTGGACACACCTGATAGGTGATAAATAAATACGTGCTATTTATTGATTGATCTAATCACTCATTCATTGTGGGTGAGTTTTTTTATTGATGTTCTTTGTTTTGTTTTGTTTTGTTTTGCTGAACTACTTTTGAGAATGTTCTTTGCTAGTGTTTCAGGCTGATTCCTCTTTCTTCCATATTTCAGAATGTGCATTTACTGTTCATGTATATGGGCGTTCTCTTCAGGAGGAGAAAGCTCAACAACTTTCACCCCTCCTTTTCTCTCTCTTTCCTTCCCTTTCCTTCCCTTTCCTTCCCTTTCCTTCCCTTTCCTTCCCTTTCCCTCCTTTCCTTCCCTTTCCTTCCCTTTCCCTCCTTTCCTTCCCTTTCCTTCCCTTTCCTTCCCTTTCCCTCCCTTTCCTTCCCTTTCCCTCCCTTTCCCTCCCTTTCCCTCCCTTTCCCTCCCTTTCCTTCCCTTTCCTTCCCTTTCCTTCCTTTTCCTTCCCTTTCCCTCCTTTCCTTCCCTTTCCTTCTTCCCTTTCCTTCCCTTTCCCTCCCTTTCCTTCCCGTTCCTTCCCTGCCTCTACACCTTTGCTTTGTTTGCACTGTTTTCTGTAAAGTGTTGTGTTCAGAAAGGAATCTTTTTTTGAAGAATTTAAACATGAACAACCCTTCAAGAGACAGCCCTGTACCAAGGTTCCCAGCCTCAGCACTCTTGAGATTCTGGGCTGAGTGTTTGTTTTTGTTTTTGTTTTTGTTTTTGTTTTTGTTTTTGTTTTTGTTGGGGGGGGGCTTTCCGCAGCACTAGAAAAAAAAAATCTAGCAGCATAATTGACCTTTACTTACTAGCTGACAGTTCACAACCCAAATAATAGCTGAAAAGTCTTTAAGCAAAGGTGTGGTGTGTGTGTGTGTGTGTGTGTGTGTGTGTGTGTGTGTGTGACATCCTCCTTACTTGAGAACCACTGTGCTGTGGATGAAACACAAGGTATTGAAGTTACGTATCGAGGCAGGGGACTTGCTGTGACTGTTAACTTTGCCAGGCTCTGGCATAGTTTCTGAAGCATATGAACTCTTGCCTGCATAGCATTCTGTGAGAAGGGTAATAGAAATATACTCATTGGTCACAAAGTATATTCTAGGCCATATTCTATGTAGTGGTAAATGAATTTATTGACTCTTTTTCACTCATTTCTGTGGTAGGTACTATAATTACCCCATTTTTTTTTTTTAGCGGAAATAACTGAGATGCAGGGTTTGAGTATTTCCCCCCCAAGGTTAAGCAGCTGATGAGTGATGGGACTAGACTATCAATCTAGGCCTTTAGTTCTCATAAACTCTTCATAAATGTTAAAGCTGGACAGTTAACAACCTTCCCATCCATGCTCACTGTGGCCTGAGCCCTCCAAACATCCCATCAAGCTCCCTCTCCACTGTGCATTATGAAAACTTCATCTTTTCAGGCTCAAATATCCTCCACCTTCAGGTCTGGCTCCAATGCCACTGGCTCCTGTTTACTTCCTCTCGTTTTCTGTCACCGGTGCTGTAGCCTCTGAAGAGACCCTTCGTTCTTTGTTCTAATTTTGTCCAATTCAATGTCCTCCTTGCAGCAAGTGACATGTATGTGACATGGTCACTGGGGAGAGCACAGTGATAACCCCTTGAGGCAGACAAGACAGAGTTTGGCCAATGTAAGCACATAAAGAAGGATTTCTAAATTAATGATTGGATTGAGTAGTAACAATTTTTACCTGATGTTGTGTGCCTCTGTCTTACAAGTGTAACATTGGGGCATGGAAAAAGTCACCCAAATGGGGATCTTTGTATCCTCTTCATTCTTCTATGGCAGCCCAGATACAAATACCATGGTTTAAGCTGACCAAAGCCACTTGCATAAAATAGTGAAAGAATTCTTTCTGGACGAGCAACTATGCCAAAGGTCCTGCATGTTTTACTATTCTTTATGCCATGAATAGTCCCGCAAAGTGGAGACTATGTCTCACCTTTTCATCCTTTCTTTAGCCATCCCCACTGAGCAGTACTTTGTGCTAGTGACTATTTGTCATTGATGTTGAAAAATACCTCATGGATCAGGTTTTGCCAACTGTCCAGGTGAGAGACCATGAAGGAAGAGACCAGCTGACCCAGGCCTGATTCCTTTGCTTACAAGACCTTTTCCGTAGCTGTCATTATCCAGACTTTGCTCCTGTATTCTACAGTGTCAGTTTCTTAGAGGGATTGAGCAGGGCTGCCAAAGGCTTTCCTCTTTGTCAAATGTTTCGCTTATTATTGAGTTTGTACCTGGGAAACATTTATCTTGTTTTGGCAGTGTTGCTTTCATGCTTGCTCTGATGCCAGGCTCAGGCCCAGGGATGTTTAAGGAGGTCTTGTTAAAGCAAAAAGGATGGATGCTGAGGGAATGTGAATAATTAGCTTGAAGACATGTGATCAGTGTGTCAGCATGGTAACTTGTCACAAGGATTGAGAGCCAGAGACCTTCACAGCTGGGATTTGCCAGAGGTCCCTAGCTTGACAGCCCCATGTTTTTCTTACCCACACCACTGGTTGACCTTTATTCCAGAATCTGTCTCCAAAAGAGGTAATTCCACAAAGACTTTTTATTAATGAGAGGCAATATGAGTTCTGATTTATTGTTGATATAAAGGGTATTTTATCACAATCCCAATGCATTATAATCCAAAACATGTTACTACCATCATGCTTTGCTGTATAATTAGAGATTCTGTGGTTAAAATGGCATGCCTCACAGATTTTTTTCTCTTCCTTTCTATCTACTTTTATAGTAACCATGGGATCAGGTCATCCCTGGAAGAAACAGCAGTAACTATCCGTCTCTTGCTATATCAATTACTAAGTGCTACATGGGACCATATTTTATGATGCAAGGAGGAGACAGACTATAATTTCTACATCTGATGCAAGAGGAAGAAACAGCTCAACTTTGATGAATGCTCCGTGTTTGAGCACACAATTAAAAAAGCCTATCTTTCACTTATAAGATGAGCAAGTGTGATACAGATATATCTGAAGGAAAATAGACATCAAGCTTTCAGTATGCTGATGTAAAGAAATTCACTTACCTCTGTCCATCACAAATACCACAAGGTGAGTGGGAGCTCAGAAACTTGACATGTTCTTTATGTTGCAAGAAACCATCTTCCCTTCTATCTCTGACTTGCAGATGTGAATTCAGAACGCAGACCCTACTTAAGATTTCATCAAAACAGACAAATGAACTTGCCTGCACATGGAACTTTTCCAGAGAGAGAAAAAGGGAGAACAAGAACAAACAGGTTTTTAATTTCATGTGGAAAGTAGACCCTTTGGCCTATATTTAATTGCAGAAAAAAGGAACTTTCCTGTCTAGTACTCAGCCAACTACCATCTAAGGTGTCTTGTTTGGAGAACCTAAATTAAGATCAGGTTGTGTATTTGAAGAGGGAATGGATAATTAGCCATATACAAAACACAACCACATTTAGCAATTTTCAGAAGTCAAGGAGCTGGGGAAGTTTTCCTTGTCTCTTGCTTCAGACTTGTGTTGTCCTCTAAACATGTGGTGTTAATCTGCCTTCAGTGTAAATCTGAAAACTCAAGAGTCACACCACGCAAGACCCTGTGAATGTTTGTATCAGCTTCCATGCTGGGTAAGAGTTTAATCCTTAAGCACTTTGTCTCTGCCCATATGACTTCCTATTCCACAGAGCAAGAGTCTGGCATCTTTTGTTTCATACACTGCTGGGTTTTGAAGATTGGAAGCACATTGTTCAATTAAGAACCAATTAATGTGACATTCCAGCATGAAAGAAGTGTTAGGCAAGAGGAACCTGCTGCAAACTAATCAGTTTAAGGTTCATTGACTCTCCATCCACTGCTTCTTAAAGGCATGGAAATGTGGTACATCTCTGTCACCACCAGCTCTTGTAACTTGACTGAGTTCCCAAACTAGGGAGAGTCAAGTTGAGTCACGATCACATGGCGACCTTCCCAGAGTAGCCCCATTTCTGCAAAATACATGCACACCATGGGTGTGCCCTTTCTCCCACACGGCTTTGTAGCTGGCAGTCCTAACTGCCATGTGACTGATTCAAAGGATAAATAGCAACCAGAAACTCAAAAGGCAAGAAATGCAACCCCATTCCTTAAGTACATTTTGTTCCCCTGAGTTCAGATTCTTCATCTCTTAAATGCAAGCAACAGGGTCTATTCATTGGATCTAAGTTGATGTGCCACTCACTGCCAGGAAGGAGTAGAACAAGCCCTGCTTTAAATACATGCCAGTCTCAGCAATTAGTCCATCAACTTAAATTCTTCTTGCAGTTCCAATTAGATTGAGCACCCTTCCCTGGTTCCCACTCACTCTGTTGTACAGCATTTCTGCAAGGCGAACAGCTGTCTTATTCCACCCCAGAGAGAGCTCTATTTCAGCTACTCCTGCATTCCTAGTTCATAAAGCACTCTAAGATCCAGTGGGTGCAAGGCTCTCATTAGCATCATGAGATGATATGTGTTAGTAGTAAATAAGCTATGGGGAAAGGCAGGCAGTGATCACACTCTTGTTAACAAGTCACTCAACACCCTAGGAGGATCCCTCTGTACCAAGATCTGGTTGAAAAACAAAGAACATGAAATGGCATACTTTATAGGGGATAGTTGCTGTTGCTTTGAGAAACAGAGTGGGGGTAAAGGGGAGGTGGTTCACAGACAGTCAGCATCATCTCCCACATTCTAGAAGATTCTCTATACAGTCTGTTCCTTGATGGGCTTATTAGATTTATTACTTTTGTAACATCGTCTAAGGACATCATCCTAATGATTTGCTAAGAGAAAGGCTTTGTCAGAATTCTACAAAGTCCCAGGCGACACCAGTTTATCTCTTCTACCATCTCCTACTCCGCCTCTAATTCCTGCCCCACCCATTCTTATCTCTTTCTGCTGTTAGTCTTTAAATATGGCCTCTAGCAACACTCCTTCAAGCCACTTGTATCTGGGTTTCTTATCGTTCATCTGGAAACCTGCCCTTCCATTCCCTTCTCTAGCCTGCTCTGGGCTGAGGAAATTGACCTTGCCTGACTCACTAGGCTTCCTGGGCAGACAGAATGAGTGCTATACCGAATTCCTTCCCAGCTCACAATGCTTCTGCGGCAGCTTTACCCCTGTCTGACTGTGACTCCTACTGTCTGCTCCTTAGACAGGACCCCAGCTCTCCTGGCCCTGGTGGCAGCTTAAATCTCTTTGCCCTTCTGCCTGGAGGATATAGTGAATTCCTGTTCTTGCTGGGCTCTAGCCTTACTTTCCTTTCTGTCTGTTGCTACTTCTACAAATTCTCTCTGCCATCAAACCATCCCAGTTGGCGCTGACATCTCTGTAAGACTCTGGTTTACCTGTATCCCACTTCCCACAGGCACATGCAAAAAGTAGCAAAAATGAAAATATGTAATTATGTTGAGTGCCCGTGAGGCTTTTTACCTGATTTAAATGGATTCATTATGAGGTGGCTCTTTGTTATTTTCTGGAAGGAAAATATTTAGTCAAGAGGCATAGATCGTGAGAGCAAAAGTCTATTTAACTAAGTGAATACTCCAAAGAGAGACTGGGATGGGCTCCCCAAGGCAGGGAACAGCCAAGCGCATTCTATGTTGTCAAATATATATATATATATATATATATATATATATATATATATATATATATATATATATATATATATATTTGTGTGTGTGTGTGTGTGTGTGTATTGTTTGCATTATTATTATTATCACTGGGGGGAGGTCAGTGGACATGAAAGAGTAGTACGTAATCAAAGACAAAATAGAGTCCCTTGTGTCAAGAGGGAAAGTGAACCTTTAAACTAACCGATGGCCCTAGCTACGGGGCAAGCCTTTCCTGGAACAATCACAGAATAGCCAATGCCCTCTGAATGTCACAGCGATCTCTGTGGAATGTCTCAACGCCCCAGGAGGTTGCCTAAGGTAGCACATGACTTAACTGTTAGGTAGATTACCTTCCCCCCCCCCCCTTGTCTCTTACCTGGGTATCTTCCTGATGTTTAAACTAGCCAATCATGTGAAACCGCGCCAATTTCCCCAACCCCCCTACCCCATTGTTATAAAAGCTCCTAATTTTCGAGCCACGAGGTCGACCCCCCTGTCCTCTGTGTGGGATAAGGGTCGTCCCGAAGCTCCGATTAAAAATCCCTCTTGCAGTTTGCATCAAGGTCTCTCGTGGGTTCTTGGGATGAGCGAACAGCCCGTGTTTGAAATAGGGGTATTTCTGGTTTGATCTTACAGACAAACCTGTGGAATGGTTCTCTCCTTCTACCTTCACGTGAGCTCCAGGTTTGGAGTGTTTTCCGTCTTATGCAGCAAGCTCCTTTACCCACTGAGCAATCCCTGTTCCCTAGGGCCAGGTTTTTGTTTTCATTTAGTTATTTTTTGAGACAAGGTCTCATTTAACTGTGTAGCCCTGGCTGTCCTAGAACTCTCCGCATAGATCAGGCTGACCTCAGATTGATAAAGAACCACCTGCCTCTGCCTCCTGAGTGCTGAGATTAAAGGCAAGTGCCCTTATGCTAGGCTTCCTTAAGGATGGTTAAGAAGTTTTATGAATATTTATGAGGTGGGTAGGCTATTCATGGACTAAGGTGACACTTTTGATGACACTTTTGTTACTCTTAAACCACGTCGTACCTCTTTTGAGGCTGCAGGCCTTTCTCATAAGTATGTGTGTGTGGAGAATTCCCTGTACCTTCCTTTAGGGTATATTGGGGACAATCTGACTGCAATTTCAGGAATGTTTAACCACAAAAGTTTGTTCTGACTGCCAGGAAACACGGGTGCCAAGATGCAGCTAAAGTTTTGGGGTTTTGTTTGTTTGTTTTTTTAACCTTATCTCTTACTATTCGCCTGCTTGGTATTAGATTCACTGCCTGAGAGCACTCCACACCTGAGTCCCTGAGTCCTTATTTCTGCTCCTAATACTGGTACAATGGCAGTGTCATCACCTGGAAGAACGTCACAGAAGAACCCCACTTTATTTGAGGGCTACTGCTGACATCAAAGTCACCATGCAATTATTCACTTTAACATGGCAAGAAAATTGTAGCCAGATCAACTTCTTTAATGCCAGTGAAGCGCTACCCAAAATAAAGTTTCAGCTCATTCATATTTCTGTAATAAAAATCTTTTATATTTATTTACTCAAACATGATGATATTAGTAGTTCTCTGTATTAAGCCTAATTTCAGATGCTTCCAAAAGAACCCTATTAATTTAAAAGGCAATAAATATTTAGTGCGAAGACACAACTTTAGGAAGTATAAATTTACTCTCATTGTGTTATAGCGGATATAAGATAGTTTTAAAACAGTAACCAAATGTTTGTAGTTTCTGTATTTCCTTTCTCATTATAATATTTGTCATGAAGATGAATTAGTGTTGTGCCATTTTCTGCTCTCATTACAATCTTGGTTCTGAGATGAAATATTGGAGGTTTAATATCTTTATGAATTATAGCTGAAAACTGTAGGACGTTAACCTTTTCAATATTCTGGTTTCTGACTGGCTGGCATTTCCAGTCTTCCTCCTCCTCAAACAATTGCTAGGAATCTAGAAGAAAGGTTGGGGCTGGTAGCCAATGAGAAAACAGAATATTAAAAAGGTCAGCAGCACATTCTTTTCTATAAATTCAAAAAATATATTAAGGCATTAAAATTCAAATACTATAACTTATGAACAAAATATTCAGTCCATAGTTATAAGGAATCACCTTGTTTTAAAACTTCCTCATGTCTGTGGTAAAAGTGCAGCACTATTATTAAAGACTAAAAATAATCTCTTCAATATCTTACGAACAATTAAGAATTCTTTTGCAAACTTTATATGTCCCAATACAGGGGAACGCCAGGGCCAAGAAGTGGGAGTTGGTGGGGAGGGGAGCAGGGGGGTAGAGGGAACTTTTCGGGATAGCATTTGAAATGTAAATTAAGAAAATATCTAATAAAAAAATTTTAAAAAGGAAAAAAAGAATTCTTTTAAAATGACAATGTTATCGCCTTGTTTCTATCTACAAATTAAATTATTTTGTCTGTAGCAACAGTAACATCAACAGATAATTGTAGGCATGGTTGTTTCTTTTTTAGTTATTGAAAATGTTATTCATTGTTTTAGAATTAAATCTTAGATATTGCCAATAAAAACAACAATCACTTAAGGACTCATATTCATAATCACCTAAATGTTTACTGAATGATGTATGCTGGGCAGGCAAAGCCTTGGTTATAATAAGTGTCTATTATTTTTGAAGGGTTATGTGATCACTGAAAACATAAAAGATTGTAAGACTTAGATAGGCTTTATAGTTCTGTTTGCTACAACTCAAGAAATACGTATGATGACTCAAGGAGAAAAAGGGAAGGAAGAATATTTGCAGTCTCTGGATCGCAACAGGACCCACTAGTTGCTTGTTAACCTGGCCAGCATCTTGCCTTTTCTGAATTATCCATTCCTCATTATACGCCTTACCTCTACCCGTCCTTATATAGTCATCACTTGATCTCCATTGACCAATCAAGTGTTTTCCTCCCTAGTTACTACTTGGGGATGAACTTTGGACTGGATTAGGGCCATTGCGAACCAGAGGCAGAAGATATGTCAACACTGAGCAGGAAGAGGCTGCTCTTTTTCCTGGATCAGTAGTTGTGAGGACACAGCTTCTCCACAGTTACTGGGAACCATCTCTCCTACCTACAGGAGAAACCCCTGGAGGGACAGCAGGCAGAGGAGAGAGCAAAATGTATGGACCTGGTGACACCATCTGAATGGCTGGTGGTTCAGTCTTTATTTTAAACTACCTCTTGAGATTAATTAATTCTCTCTCTCTCTCTCTCTCTCTCTCTCTCTCTCTGCTCATGCTAATCTGACTAGAGTATCTGTCATTTATACTTAATTGGAGCCTCTTAACTATGGAATTATTGTAAAGAGTTCTGAGATTCATATGGACTCCAAGCACCCAATGATTACTGTGTAATACATACAGCTATTTTGAACGAAAATAGCAGATGCTTTCATTAATAAATTATAAATAGATGTAAATTCAGAATAACTTTTGTCATTACTTAATTAGTGCATATCAAAGCTATTAATATGTTAACTCCTTAAAGACATTCTACAACCACCAATGATCCACACATAGCAGATTTGAGATCACTGTATGTACCTTTATTTGGGGCCATGCAGTTGGTTCATTGGTGAAGACCACTTGCTCTGCCAGCATGGGGACTCAAGTTCATATCCCTAGAGTGCACATTAAAAGCAGGAATGGCTGCTGGTGCCTGTAACTCAGCAATGAGGGATAGAGAAGGGTAGAACCCAAAAGCTTGCTAGGCAGACAGCCCAGCTAAAATGGAGACCTTCCTGATTGCTGACATATCCTACCATCACAAGACAATGGGGAAAAAAGATAGAGGAAGGTAATTGATGCTCTGGCTTCCACATGTGTACACATAGGCTCACAAAGACACACACACACACACACACACACACACACATTTTTGTAATTGGCCTTTGGATCTCTTTATCCTATAGTCACACCTAGTTCTAATAGGGCTAAGTTTCTCTGATAAAAGAATACAAATGCAGTTCTTAGCCTGTTTTTGAACCAGTCGTTAAATACATACCATTACGTATTTTACCAGAATACTTTCCTTTGTGCCAAGATGAGTCCAACCTCACTGCTGCCTCCAAGAAACTAAGATCTAAGGGTGGGGGAGCACACACATGCATTCAGCACTTTGAGCTATGAGACTGTTTTCTGTCTTGGCCTGTGTGCTTTCCTCTGCCTACCTTGCCCTTTGCTTTCCTATAGTGGACACTTTTTCAGCCCCCTTTCCTACTCCTGTTTTGAGAGCATCTCCTAGCACATCTGGATACCATTTTTTCATGCTCACCATCTCTGCCTGGGCCTGGACCCATCAGTTGTACACTTCAGTCTCCATCTTTACCTTAGGCTCAACAAGCAGAAAGCATATAGAGGAGAGTCAGTCACCTGTTGGGTCACCTGTCATAGCAGTACGGCTTCAGCTTCTACCTTAAACCAGAGATACTTTCTTGGGGGTTCTAGAGGCAACCCCTCTGTTTGGTGCTCTTCACCCCAGGGATGGCAATGGATTCCCTTAATAGTACCATAGGAGGTGGCAACCCTTCATTGAGTTCTCTCTCTAATTACCACCTCCTGAGTGTGCCACACCTTTCTCTAGCATACTGGATGGCCTATAGCCTTTTGAATCCTGCCCTTCTATCCTTACTCCAATGACTAGTTGAAGAGAACACTGCTTTAGTTTTCCTCTTATTCTTGTACCCCTTTGGGTCTTTGCTCCAGTCACCTTGTGTTGCCCATGCTGCTTCTCTTGTGCACAGCTGCCATGGTCCAGGGGTGCTTGGGAGCAAGCTGAGCCAGCGCGTAGTCCTGGGGGCTCACCTACAGGGAGAGTGAGAGAGTAGGCAGCTGACAACGGTATGGTGTACATGTCAGCACTGCAGATACTGATGTCAGAGCAGCTGCAATGTCACCCTCCTTGTAAGAGTCATAGCCTAGCCTCGTCACGGTCCTCCTGAGGTCAAGGGTTAATATTCAAATTCATCATATTCCAATAGCAATCAATTCTGAATCACACTAGGACTCTTTCAAAGTTACCATAATCAAAAGACATGGACTTTTGTCTATATTAACAGTTTATAACTAGAAAATTCTACAAAGCTACAAACTATAATAGTTGATGATACAACTACAGTAAGTTGTACAATTTTGCTAAAAAAATAGTTTGAGAAAATAGAATATCTTTTTATTCATTATCAAAATTTATAAATTATACATTTTAATAATTATTCCCTATGTTTATCTCTATCTCTATACCTATATCACCTCTCTATATATTATCTATATCATCTGTATCTATATCTATTTATTATTATTTATAAATAAATTCCAAGAATCATCAGCTGCTCACCTTTGCGTATTTATGCATATGTTTATTTTAAAAACTGGGCTCATTATCCTTCTCTAGTAACATTTCTAGGAACACCATCCACTATGCCTGATGGTGATTAATGCACAGTGAGGTGGTTATGGTTCTCTGCCAGGCTGGTAGCAGAGGCACCTTTGCTCCAATGGCTACTCTGGTTTAGCATCAAATTTTATCTCGCCTGAAGCATGGTTACTAATATCTGCCAGGTTCAACTACAGCCACTGAGATCAACACATTGAACTGTGCAGATACCCGAGAGTCTAGCAGGAAAAGGGGTTGCTTGTAGAAATGCCTTCTCATACAGAAGGACCAAGAACCTGTCCTGCTGGGGACAGCAGGAGGTCAGAGTTCAGCATGTCCTGCTGGGGACAGCAGGAGGTCAGAGTTCAGCATGTCCTGCTGGGGACAGCAGGAGGTCAGGGTGCAGCAAGCAATAGCTTGCGAGTACTCTCTCCCATTCATTTATTTCTGTGTCTTCATGATCCTAACCCAAGATAGTTCACTCTGGCCCAGAGTTCATTTCTATCTTTTCTTTTCTTTTCTTTTCTTTTCTTTTCTTTTCTTTTCTTTTCTTTTCTTTTCTTTCCTTTCCTTTCCTTTCCTCTCCTCTCCTCTCCTCTCCTCTCCTCTCCTCTCCTCTTCTCTCTTCTCTTCTCTTCTCTTCTCTTTTCTTTTCTTTTCTTTTTATTTGAAAAAGGGAAAAGACAGATGTAGATATAAAAGATGAGATCAATGAAGAACTAGTAGAGCTTGTAAAACAATTCATGCAACTCTGCAACTCCGTACCCCTTGCTGGAGGTTGCCTTATTTACACACACACACACACACACACACACACACACACACACACACACACACACTTTGTCTCGATATTTGCCACCTCTGTCCTGGACACCTTAGGACCTGCAGGAGGGATTCATTCACTATTAGGTGTTTCTTACTTTACTTCACTGGTCCCTCCGCCCCCTCCTCGATAAAAACCATCATCAAAAGTTACTTGAGGAAGGAAGAGGTTTTTTTTTTTTATCTTAGAGCTCACTGTATCACTGAAGGAAGTCAAGGCAGAAACTCAAGACAGGGACCTAGAGGCAGGAGCTGAAGCAGAGAATGGAGAACGCTGCTTACTGGTTTGTTCCTCTTGGCTTGCTCAGCTAACTTCTACAATCCAGGCTGACTTGCCCAGGGGTAGTATGATTTTGGACAGGAAAAGAATTACCTGACCCCACAAGCATGCCACTCACCTCATAAATAACTACAAAAACACCTTTCACATCTACAGTGCAGAACCCAACAGATCAATCTCTCTTAGGAATATGTGCTTTGCGTTGATAAAGAAACTTCTGCTCAAATTGCTTGCATTTCTCAACAAGTCCCAGTATGAGAGTGGGAAGGTTTTGAAGGTGTGGCCGTGAAGTGTAGAGGCAGTCATTTCTTTACAGAAGTATAAAGAGGAAATCTTCACTGGAGGCCAATGGTCACATGATGGATTTTAAGGTGAGTTTTAAAAGGAAGCATACAGCCATATTGTTCTCCGAAGGCTTGTACCTAAAAGCGAGGTATGTTTAAAATAATCTTGCAGATCGGGACATACACATATTACCTTTGTTGAGCAATTAGCACAAAACAGGTTTAGATTCAGAAGCAAACTGGATTTTACACTTGGCAGGTTCCTCCCCTGCCAGGAAGCATGGTGCCCTGGATGACATCTTCTGCTCTGTTGTGTGTGGTTTCTATGGCTTCCCATTGTTTCCCATTGAGAGTACAGAAAGTGGGTTTCATCTCACAGAAAGCTCTTGCTATTGTCTTCGAGTCCTCCCTAGGTTCGGCGGGAAGAATTGAAGGGGTTCCATTGGCTGCCCCTGCCTTTCCCACAGCCTTATAATCTGTCCCTTACTTCCTGGCAGTGATCAGCCACTGGGATCCTGGTGCATCTTTTGTGATGCAGGAAACACAGGCGGTGCCTAGGATACTGATGCCAGCTTTCCCATCGACATGGACCCTACCCACCCACTCCCCACAGCTCCATTTGGGCACTCTGCCAAGAGGCTCCTGGTAGCCAAGTGACCTGGGCCTGATTCTCAGAAACATAAGAACCTCCCACTCCTACCCTGGCTGCACCAGACAGCTCACTGAAATCCCCTGTCCTCTTAAACCTAGGTGTGGAGTCCAGAAGAGCTAACTGGCTGCGGTCTCAGCAAGGCCTCCTTTGAGACCTCTGTGACAGTCCAGATGTAAAAGGGCCAGGGAAGGCACTTCAGTGTAAATTGGTGCCCTCAGCAGAGGGAGGCTCAGGAAAGAGCTTCAACTTCTAATTGTTTTTGTTTGTTCTTAGCCCGTGACCTCATTTCAATTCACAGAAGGCAGGAAAGTATCTGTTAGAAAGGGCAATCTAGTTTAATATTATAGAACACCCTAAGGGTGGTGGCTTGCATATAAAAGTTTAGAATTTTCACATAGAAAGACAGTTGAGGTTAACCGGACCCTTTTGTACCCTGTACCCCAACTCTTTGTTTCTAGAGTATGGGATAAGGCCACTTTTCAAGGGTTTTGTTGTTGTTATTGTTGTTTTGTTTGTTGTTTGTTTTTTGTTTTTTTAAATCTCAGGTTCACTTTATGCCCCCCCCACACACCTTAAAAATTACCAAGCGTATCCAACAAAGAACGTTCCCTTATGTAGTTTACACATTAGAAATGGAAAATGAGAAATTTTTGCATCTTTGTTTAATTCATTTAAAAATAGTTCACACCCATTGCATGGAAACAATAATAGATTTATTATATTTTACTAAATAAGAAATTATTGAGATGAGTAACACTATTTTACATTTTTACCAACAGCCATCTGGTTTAGTAGAAAAGGATTTGAATATTCTATCTGCTACTAAATATGCCCTGTTGCGCTGTGTTGCTTGGTTCAAATATATGAAAGCTTAAAGAATTCATAAAGAATTCGTATGTGATTGGAAAGGGGGGAATCCTGTGAGTTTTCTGAGCAAGACTATGTTTTCTCAGCCTAGATATTCAGAATTGCTACTATATGTCTCATAGGCCAAAATAGCTACTGAGGCTCCAGCCACCATACCTACAGCAAAATATGATGGAAGAAAGGTCAGAGCAATTGGTACCCACCTTCCTTTTAAGAATTCCTGAAAGGCACATACAAACAAGGGAAAGTGCTCAGCTCAAACTTTCTCTAAAAAGACTGGGGAAGGCCTAGGGAGAACCAATTAGCAGTCACAGCCTCTGGACTGTTCAGTTAAAAGCATTCATCTGTCGTTTCCATGACTGCAGATGGTCAAAATGCCACAGGTCTCCGGAAGGCCCCTGTAAAGGAATTTCAGTTTGCTGTGTTCAATGACTCATCATTTTTTAGGTGTCTCCTGAGGAGTGAGATGTGGGAAAATCTGGGTGCCCCAGATTTTCTGGCTAGAACTGTAGTGTAAAATAGAAGTAGAAGTTCCAAACAATGGAAGAACGAACTATCCTGGCAAAGTACATCTGCAGCTGAAGGACATCCCTCTGCTTCAAAAGACTTGGAGTGGTTCTCAGAGAAGAGCTGTCAGGGGGCAGAGTCTGCTGGGGAGAGCGGGGAAAATGTTTTCTCTCGGGGGAAGAATAAACACCGCAGGAGTTCTCCGCGTTCATAAGTGTTAAGGGACAATTTAAAATACTTCTACTGAATGTTTGCGTCCTGCCAGTCACTAGGCAGTGCTCTCCACTCCATATGATTGGTGCCTTTCATCCATTCCGGCAAACTTAGGGTCACCATACTGTGAATGTGTAGGTGAGAAGGCTCCCTGGCTAAGGGTCCTTGCAACCAGTGCTGATGACTTCCGGTCCATCCCTGCGTTCCGCATGAACAAAGCAAAGAATAGACTCCCCTAGGTGGTCCTCCAACTTCCACAGGCATGTGGTGGCATGTGAGTGCCTCTCCTCCCACACCCATAAAATTAATTAATTAGCTAATTAATTAAAAATGCTGCTTTGTTGTTTTTTTTTTTTCTTAAAGAAATGGAACCAGAGAGAAACAGTGCAACTTGCCTGTGGTCACATAGCTCGTGGAAAGGTGTATATTTGTTAGATTTGCCCAAAAATATCTTGGAGAAAGAACGTAAGAAATGATTCAGTTTGGCTCGTGATTTAGAGGTTTCAGACTGTCATAGTGACCTAGTGTCATAGCACAGGGCACTGTCTCATGCATAGCAGTGGGAGCAAGGGACAGAGGCTGTTCACATCAAGCTGGATCAAGATCCGGGCTGTAAGCTTCCAAGCCCTTGCTGTAGCGACCTACTTCTACAGGTTCCAGGGTTTCAGCCTCCACCTCCTGGAGTCCCACCACCTCCCCAAATAAGGTCAACCAGATGAAGAAACAAAGGTTCAATAATGAGCCCATAGGAGACATTTTAGATTGGAACGATAACATGTGGATTGGGCCCTGAAAGTCAATAGTCTGATGAAACCACTGGGCTATATTCATTCACATGAAGCTGAAGGGAAACCATGAAGAAGTCCCTTGACTGAGACAAAATCATGACTCTGCGGCCTACGAAGCTGAGATTTGGTGATGAGTGCTGCCTGTCTGTGCCTTTCCTCTCTGTCCGGTGTTTCGAGGGAGATACTAGATGTTAGAGTAAAGCGCCTTTCAGTTTGTGAGTGAGGTTTCTCTGGAAGGTGTTTGTTCAGCGAGGCCAGCTTTGCTCTCTGCTTCCATCTATTTCGGTAATCCAAGCGCAGCAGAGCATCCACGCTCACAGCCTGTAGCTTCGCATGCACCTTCCGTCGTTAACCCCGTGGCAGCTACCTGAAGCGTGAGTATTACGCTTGGCAGGAATAATCAGCCCCGTGGGAGCTATGTTAATAACTCAAACCTTTTCAGCAGAGGGTGCAAATTGGTAGCCTGTGGGCGGAACTTCGCTTTATGGAAACGCTTTATTTGGTTCATAAGGTGTAATTTTAAGTTTATGGCATAATTTTTGAAAATGTTATTTTTCTCTTTTTTGGGGGGGGTGGGCGGGGACGAAAATTCAAATCCAAGATTTTACATAACAATCCAGAAAGAGATACTGCACCAGTGGGGACCATGTTCTGAGTTCAACTTTCCACCCCAGTGCACGCTGGTTTACAGCTGGCCTCTTCAGGCAATTCTGCTACCTATCTAACCCCGCTCAAGATTGCAACCCCGTTTTGCACGCATTAAACTTCAAATCACATTAAACGCCATATTCCACTGTAGAAAGTCTATTCGCAAATGACTGCTCCTGCAGTTTGCACTTGAGCTGACTATTCAGCCCCAGCTCATCTGCATGGTAGGCTCTGCAATCAGCGGAGCCCACAGCCATGATTCTCAACTGCCTCCTGATAGAGAAATAATGGTCTGCATTGACAGGACCAAGCAAAATCACAAAATGAGGCCATCAGTATCTGCGGCGCAGTGATTCATTCGGGTCTGGGCACATAGCAGGGGTTAAACCTTTATTGCTGCAGCTTTGAAAACGCTGAGGCAGAGATCCGCCAAAGCTGCGGGGATTTCTGATCTGCCTGGGCTTTCACCTTGCTTATCGCCAAGGGCATCCATTGTTGTGCCAAGGGCATCCATTGTCGTTCACTGATGATTTCTGTCTTCCTGGCTCACAGGAGGATGGCTCTTCCCGACCTTGAAGTCACTGGGTCACAGGACTAGTTCTGATCAGTTAAGTTGTGATCAGAACTGATCTGATCACCTTGGCTTGGGTCATGGAATTTCATGAGCAGGATCCTCCAGAGCCATGGTTCTCAGCCTTCCAAATGAGTGACCTTTGAATATGGTTCCTCATGTTGTGGTGAACCCCAACCATCTAACATTCATCTTGGTGCTACTTCAAAACTGTAATTTTACCACTGTTGTGAATTATAATGTAAATATATGATATGCAGGATATCTGTCTTTTGACCCCTGTGAAACAGTTGTTCACACCCAAAGGATTGAGAATCACTGCCCTAGAACATTCTTTCCTCTAGTATGGGATCAGTAGAACTTGACCCAGTGTCAGCAGACATTCCACAAGCTGGAACTCTGAGTGACCACACAGAGCAATGGTTTGTGCCAACCTCAGACACATTTCATAAATGAAAACAGCATCTTTACTATAGTAACATGCTAAAATATTTGGAGTTTTTATTTTTACCTTTTAGTTTAGCAATATAACTGCTACATTCCTAATTAAAGCAGTGTCTTTGCTAGCGTTTCTATTGCTGTGATGTAACACCATGACCAAAAAGCAGCTTGTGGAGGAAATAGTTTATTTGGCTTACACTTCAATATCATTGTTCATCATCAAAAGAAGTCAGGAAAGGGGCTCACACAAGGCGGGATCCTGGAGGCAGGAGCTGAGGCAGAGGCCATAGAAGGGTGCTGCTTAGGGGCTTATTTCTTACAACTTGCTCAGCCTGCTTTCTTATAGAACCCAGGACCACCAGCCCAGGACCACACATAATGGCCGGGACTCCCCCATCAATCACTAAGAAAATGCCTTATAGACTTTCACATAACCAGATCTTACATAGGTACTGTCTTAATTGAGACTCCCTCCTTTCAGATGACTTTAGAGTGCCGGGCTGACACAAAACCTGTTCAGCACAGTCACGGGAACAAGCTCAAGATTTGATGGAACTTGAGAGGTAACTGAGTTGTTAGAGCATATTCTGTTCTTGCAGAGGACCTGGGTTTGGATCCCATCATCTACATGAATGCTTACAACTGCCTCTAACTCCAGCTCTGGGGCACTCATTGTTCTCTTCTGTCCTCCGTGGGCATTGCACACATGTGGTGCACACACATTCATGCAGGCAAACACTCATGCACGCAAAATAAATATAAGTAAAACTTGGACAAAGAAACTTGGAAAAAAATCTGAATTCGGTGACTTGAGGCCTTGTCCCCGTATGAAGCATTGATTTTTGGACCCTTTTCTCCAATCTTCAATTTTTTGCCTCTAAGTTGTTTCTGTTTTTTAAACAGAGAGGTCCATGAAGCATCTAGAGACATAGATAGATGATGTACTGGGTCTTCGCAAAGCTGCATGTCACTGTAGCATCCTAGTCACAAACCACAGAGAAACAAAACCGTTTGTTTCCCAGCTATGCAATACACAACTCCTGATGGAATGATGTGTGTGTGTGTGTGTGTGTGTGTGTGTGTGTGTGTGTGTGTGCGCGCGCGCGCACAGGAATGCATGTGTGTACAGAGATAGAAAAGCTGTAGCTCCCACTGATGTTTGAAAAGATGTGAACTTGATTTATCTCCACCACAGAGTGATTTGTTTTCTATAAATTTCTTCCTGCATGTGTATATGTCCATCATTAAAATTATCTTGCAAACTATAGAAGTGTTTTCTTGCTGCTGTTATCAATATGTAAGAAAATAAACCCTGGCTTAGGGTTTTGTTGCTGTGAACAGACAGGGTGATTAAGGCAACTCTTATGAAGAACGACGTTTAATTGTGTCTGGCTTACGGTTTCAGAGGTTTAATCCATTATCATCATGGCGGCAAGCATGACAGTGTCCAGGCAGACATGGTGTTGAAGAGGGAGCTCAGAGTTCTACATCTTTACCTGAAGGGAGCAAGGAGGATACTGTTAACACTATATGCTATGCCAGGCACAGCTTGAACATCCTCAAAACCTGCCTACACAGTGACACACTTCTTCCAACAAAGCCACACCCACTCCAACATAGCCATTTCTAATAGTGCCACTCCCTATAGGCCACGCATTCAAACACAGAAATCTATGGGGACCAAACCTATTCAGACCACTGCAAACTCATTTAAGTTCATGTTTCCATGAGCTTGAAAACACTTGATCTCATTCGTCAGTAGAAAATTGGCAGGGGCAGGGGTTTAAAGTTGTATTTAATGTGATTTCTGAATATTTGTTTTGAAAAAAAAAATGTACATTTTTGTTGGTGTCTGATTAGTTTTCACTACAGACCACAATTTTAAATATGACTTTTAAAGTATTTAAGTAAATCTTTGCAGTGCTGTTAACTAGACAGACTATCCTGTTCTGGTTTCACAAGCCATTTACTTAAGCATGAAGAATTTACTGAGCATCTATTAGACTGTGACTCGCCTCCTCAGTGGAAGAGAAAGTGCCTTGTTCGTCATTTATCTCTACTGCCTGATGCCTTTAATATAACGGATGCCTAATGTGTTTTCCTAATTAGCTATTCAAAGCACCACAGCAAAGCTTCCTGAGAACTAACAGAAAGTCCTCACACTTTAGGAGCTAACATTCTGGTGGATTTGATAAAATAAATTTGTGACTGTAGTTTGGCAGTAAAGAAACATTGTTTATTGAAAAATGTGAGGGCTTTTGTTAGTTTGTTGTTGTTTTAAGAAATACTTGATGGGTCTCACAATACAGGGATTTGGATTTGGGCTTTGTTGAGTCCTTACTGGTTACTTATATGACTGGGAAATTTTCTCAGCTTTTTGAGGACTTCTGAGTTTCGTGAAGGAATTAAGAAGACAATTAGATGGGCTGGAGAAATGGCCCTGAGATTAAGAACACACATTGCTTAAGACCAGATTTTGGTTTCTGGCACCCATATAGGGCAGATAAACTACATGTAACTCCCATTCCTGGAGATTTCATGCTCTCTACTGGCCGATACTGGAACCTGCACTCACATGCGCATTTCCACATATTGGCATACATGTACAAATAATTTTTTTTTTTAATTTCAAAAGGAAAAAAATTGGATTTCCCCCACCCAAGTTATCTCTTGATGCATTCTTGAAGTTTCAAACAACTCAGGTAAAGAACGGTTTCCAAGCCCTTTACTGCATCCCACAAATCTGGGTACATTTTCTTTATTATTAATCTCAAACTATCTTCTAATTTTCCTTGTGTTTTTTTCTCTTTTGTAGAACATGATAATGATATTCATATATTTGTGAATTTTTCAAATTTGCTCCAGTTTCTATGTTTGTTCCTACTTTCATTCCATAGCGACCAGGGAATGTTCTCTGTACAGTTTACTGATGCTTGTTCTATAGATGCCTATATGCTCTGTTATGAAGATTGTCCCATGAGCACTTGAGAACGACACTGCTTCTGTGTCAGCTGTTCTATAGTTCTCGTTAGGAATAGCTGTTATAAGTTTAGTTAAGTGTTCTATTTTCTTGTTATTTGTCAAGTTGCCCCATCCATTATCAGAAGTGGTGTATTGAAATCTTCTGTTATCATTGCTGAATTGTGTATGTCTTCCCTTCAGTTCTGAAAGGTTTTGTTTTTATCTATTTTTGGCACACATTACATCTGTACAGTTTCAATTATTATATAGTCTTCATTAAATGGTTCTTTTATGATTTTATCAGTGTAAACTATTTTTTTTTTGTAATTTTACTAATTTATTTACTTACTACTTACTTCAAGTGTAGTCTGGTGGGACCACGACAATCTTAATGCTTTATACTAATGCTGTCTGGCATATTTTTTTCATTCATTTACGTTTAACCTTTCATATGTCATGATTTAATGTCTATTTCTAATAGATAGCATATAGTTAAATCACTCTATTTTTAAAACACTTTCTATTGATCATTGCTTTTTGATTGAAACGATTATGTGTTTACACACACTATTAATGGTAAGATAAGGCTTATACCAACCATTTCCAACTGTTCTCCATGTACATCATATCTTTTTGTTCCTCTGTTTCTCCATAGTTTTCTTCTGTGTTAAGTGGATATTATCTTTTTACCATTTAAATGTTCTTGTCTTTTTTTTTTTTGCTATATATTTTTTGATTATTTTCTTAGTAGTTGCCTTTAGAGCTACAGCTAGCATCTTTTAATCAATTAATTAATTTCCTTTACATCCCAACTGTAGTTTTCCCTCCCAGACCCACCCCTCCCTATCCAACTTCTCCCTTTCTCTTCAGAACATGGAGGTCTCCCAAGGATATCAACCAGCCTTGGCATACCAAGTTGTAGGAAGACTAGGTGCATCTTTTCTTGTTGAGACTAGATGAGGCAGCGCAGTAGGTGAAAAGGGTCCCCAAGGCAGACAACATAGAGACAGCCTCTGGTTCTGCTTTTAGGAGTTTCACATGAAGACTCAAAGAACCTAAGTAAAAAGGAGAGCTGGGGGTGGGGGGCGTGTTGGGGAAGGACATGTGAATGTTACTGAGAAGGAAAAATAGAATAGATATTGTGGGTGAAGAGATGGGGACTAGGAAAATGGGGTTAGGGATGGGGTGAGGATGGGGGTGGGGATAGGGGATAGGAACAGGAGGGATGAGGTGGGGGTGAGGATGGAGAGAGAGACAACTGGAATGCTGGGGTTGAGGGGCCATCTCTGGGATAAGCTAGAAACCTAGGGCATTGACAACTCCTAAAAATCTAGGGTGACCCTAACTAAGACTAATGGGGGACATGGAGGCAGAACCGCCCATCTCCCATAACCAGACAAGATTTGCAATGGAGGGATTGGGACATCAACCCACCACAAAACCTACAATTTGTCCTGCCTACAAGATCTGCAGGGTTAAAGATGAGAAGAAATTGAGGGGATGGCCAACCAATTCCCATACTATGAGCGGGATCCCATCCCTGACAGGAGCCTGGCATAGTCTCATCAGAGAGGATCCACCCAGCAACTAAAGGAAACAGACGCAGAGACCTACAATTAACACTTTAATTATAAAATGTTTAGTTTGGATTAATAACAACTTAATTTTAATAGTACATATTGCATACTGTTATTATGGAGAACACACATGTATAAGTTTTGTGTCCATCTACACAAATTTATAATTATTGGTTTGTATAATTTTCTTTCATTGGTATATGAGTGAGTAGCCACAAAAATGAGGTAATTCTGTGTTCATTTTGTTGTTGTTGTTTTTAAATCTAGGACTTATATTACATTATTGTTCTCACAGAGGACCCCAAGTTCAATTTTGACTACCCACATGGTAACTAACAACCATGTGTATCTGCTGTTTCAGAACCTCTGACATCTCTGTCTTTCATGGGCACTGAATTCACATGGTACACAAACATGCATAGAGACAAAACATCCATAAACACCAAATAAACAAAAATGTTTTTAAATATTTTGTAGGTATTTTTAGGTAGATATTTAACAGTGTGCTTCCTTGTGGCTTTTTATGAAAACCTCCCTTCTGGGCAGACAATGCTGCCTCCAAGAGTTAAAGACTGTCGAACAAAACCCCATTACTAGACATGAGAGCCCTCATATGAGTTGTTGATCAGGGTTGTCCATGAGATTCCCATGGTCTTATAGGCTATTGCTATTTCCCTTAGTGCCTCCTAGAGGTGGTAGGTAAATCCCCATACCTGATGTCACCATGTTCTTCAGACACAGGAGACAGAGGCCCCTGAGCTGGACATGACCTGAATGCCCTCTCCCTGGGGACTAGCCTGTATGGAACCAGAGGGTACCATGTGAGCTTCCAAATGAGGGAAGTAACAGTCTTGCCCAGCTATAATGCCTATGAACTACAATAGCCAGCATGGCACAATATCCCCAAGGGTGCGGTAGTGATCCGCAGACCTTGGTGGTAACCAACAGCTCTCTAATTGGATTTAAGATTCACCCCAGGAGCTGAAGGGGTCTGCAACCCTATAAGAGGAACAACAATATGAACTAACCAGAACCCCCATAGCTCATGTCTCTGGCTGCATATGTAGCAGAAGATGGCCTAGTCGGTCATCATTGGGAAGAGAGGCCCCTTGGTATTGCAAACTTTATATGCCCCAATACAGGGGAACACCAGGGCCAAGAAGTGGGAGTGGGTGGGTAGGGGAGTAGGGTGGGGGGAAGGTAGAGGGAACTTTCAGCATAGCATTTGAAATGTAAATTAAGAAAATATCTTTTTAAAAATCCACTCAACAAGAGGTAAATCATGCCTAGTGACAGAAAGCTAGCCAAACACCCAGGGCTGGTGAAGTCATGGATCTCAGAGGAGCATCTACAATCATCACTTTACTAAGTCAGCAAGTTCCCTAACTACATTCCAACTAGTTGTCTTTATACCCACAGATAAGTTTAGTTCTCATTCCTCATCAAGAAAACTCTTCTTTGCAACAGACAGAGATCATTACCCAAACCCACAGACTAATTAAAATGCAGCCTTATGGGGTCCAGTCTCAATGGATTCAAATATAAAACAACTCTTGCAACTAAGGCTCAGGGATCACTGCAGAAGAGAGGGCAGAAAGATTGTAAGACCCTGAGGACTAGGGAGTTTGCTGAGAGATCATGTCTTCTATGGTTGTCATAAATTCTCCTCAGCATGACTGCATAAACGTTAACTGAACAAACACAACAATAGAAATGCTGATGTGGGCAGGGTAAAGAACATGAGACCTCAACCCTACATAAAGAACTGCAGGAATACGGAGAGTGGGAGAAACAGTCTTCTCCAGGGGAGAGCACACTAATTGGTTATCTGATAACCAAATAGTCAGTCCTGAAAACATACATACAAGTAACATTTACAGACTGAGAAGATTGTACTTATGCATTTGGGAATGTGTGTATCTACATATACATATATGATTGTGACAACAATTAATGAAAGAAGAGGCCATGAATTTGAGAATGAGTAAGGAGGGATACATGGTAGATTATGTAGGATGGGAAGGGAGGGGAAGGGAGGGGAAGGGAGGGGAGGG
This sequence comes from Mus minutoides, assembly GCA_902729485.2. Taxonomy (NCBI): domain Eukaryota; kingdom Metazoa; phylum Chordata; class Mammalia; order Rodentia; family Muridae; genus Mus; species Mus minutoides. Next base: position 61,584 of record CACVCL010028644.1, read on the forward strand.
AAAATGATATGATTATGGTATAATCTTTAAAATAAAAAACAATTTTAAAAATGTTTTGTCTGATACAAAACTTTTTGTTGAATTAATGTTTTTCCATTGTTTCAGAATTTTAAAAACTCAGTTTTATTAAAGGTTCCTTGCATGTGAAGAGTGACTACCTTCATTTTGATCTCCTTTTCTTTTGAATTTAGATAAGATGATTGTACTACGCCTACTTTAGAATCCGAGATTTCCCTCATTGGGATTTATTGAACATATTAGACACATACATTACTATTTTCATCAAGCATGGATAGTTTTCAGGCATTATTTCTGAACATTTCTCCTTCTCTTTGATGATCTCTGTTATGCTAGATACTTTAGCATAGATCTCTGGGACTTTGTTCATTTTTATATTCCTTGGGGATAGATTGTGGTTAGCCAGTGATTAATTAGAGATTCCTTTAGCCAAAAGGGGGAGCTGAGGCTTCCTCTCAATTCTTTTTTTGATCATATGCACGGTCCTAGACATACTTGCAGCCCTATGTTACATATAGAATCATTGTGAGTACACAATTTATATGCTATAGCTTCTATATTCAGATATATCTCATTTACCAAAGGAATAGAAGCCCTATCTAAAATTAACTCAGGTGTTTATTTTTGTCTGGGTTCACTTGGGCATTGGGTGTTGAACATGGGAGCTCACACTACTAAGCCAACACTCTATCACAAATCTCATCTGCCCTTTTATTTCACACTCTGATATATGAACATTTTGCCATTTCTCTTTACTTATAGATTGCTGATAAGACAAGTTGAATTGGGGAAGTTTTATCTTTATACTTCCTTTCAGATCTAGATGCAACTGGCTTTAAATCTCACTGACTTCCCTGCACTAAGAGTCCACCAGTATTGTTTGCTAACTGAGCATTATGAATACTGCATTAAAGTGGACCAGTACCTTGTACATCTCTCCTCTGATCAAGTACTTGTTCCATGGCTTCAGTACCTCTAATTATAAAACTTTCAATGATGAAGGACTAAGATTTTTAGGAAATCTCTAGGACCACATTCCACCAACCATAAAGTTCCTTATGACTACATTGACGTCACACCTATGACAAGATGCTGGTTCTATGGGGTGAATGTTGCTAGTACTCACCTTGCTTGGTTCCCTTTCTTTTTGATGGAGAAGACAAACTGGCTACTTTATTTGTTGTGTCAATGTGTTGGACAAAAATCTATACAAACTTGCATTTTCTTTTAGTATTTTGTTTTTACTTAAATAAAATTAAATATATTTATTATATATAGAATGTTGTTAGAATGACTACATTGAACAAATTAAGACATACACTACTTTACATTCTTGTGATTTTTGAGTTAACAACTCATAAAAATCTATAATTATTAACTTTCCAGAATTCAATAGTCACCATGTTGTGTCAGGTTTCTTGAGCCTATTCCTCCATAGAGCTATGCTTTCTGATGCTTGGATTAGCAACAACTTTTCCCAACCCCATCCTTTCATGAGGCTTGAAGGGTGGAATGACAGTTCTGACCACTGAACTGGGAGTGGAAATCTTAGTCCTGCTTTGATTTCCTGAGAGGTCCTGCTTGCCTCCCCCTTGTTCTTCCACAGAAAGTAGAAGAGAGGCAAAAACCTGGTGCACATGAGTTCTGTACATGACTGGAAAGGCAAAGGAAGAATGAATCAGCCAAGACTTTGCTCAACCCAAGACTTGAACCCTCTACTTCTTTTTTATATAAGAAAAATATTTGCTAATTGATTCAGATGACTTCAACTTACTACAGAAACTAGTCACAACTTATTGGGCTTAATGTCTCCTTTGTCGTGCACTAAATCTCAATCGATACGTGATTTTACTTCTGTAGTCCTGCTGTCTCACAGATTTACAAAATTTTATGTGCTAAAATCACACCATTTGATTGTTATAGATTAATAGTATGTCTCTCAATCTGTCCAAGCAATACCTCTTTGTTCTTTTTTGCTTAAGTCTTAGTTATTTTTGTCCCTACTCACTTCCATGTACATTTTAGAGCATGCTTGTTAGATTCCATGAAAGTGAGTAGAATTTTGATTAGGATCATGTTGAATTTATGGATTCATTTGGGAAGAATCAAAATTTAACATTTTAATGACTTCCATCCAGGAACAGTACATAACCCTCCATTTATTCGGGTCGCCCTTCAGTAGATTTTAATTTTATTGACTTAAGTCCTGCACATTATTGTCAGATTTACTGGTAGGTGCCCTATCTTCATTTACTGTCAGGAGTGCAAATTTTCTGTATTATATATCAAATTCATTTTTTAATAACTTATGGAAAGCTAGTTTTAGAATTGATTTTGATTTTTTTTTTTAATTCAGCTATCTGGATAGATATCTGACTTCTTTCAGATGCTCCTCAGCATCTCATTTTAGCTCTGAGAATGCTAGAATTTGATGTCACAGGACCCTGAAGTTGGAATTCCACTGGGCCAGGGGGCAAGCATCATGGAATGAGTGAGTTGTGATTGGCCCTGTTAGTCAATGCTACCTAGTTCTTTTGGTGACAATGTCTTCAGGTCTCTTAATTTTTAGTGATAGGCTACTTAGAGTTCTTTGAACTCTTTGTCTTTTCATTTCAGGCATTTATTAATTAATTTTCCATCATTGTTCCCAAAGGTGATATGACATAACAGATGTTGCTTTCAACATTTCCAAATACCACCAGAATTAATCTCTTTCATTCCCAAAGCAAGCAAGCAAGCAAACAAAACACTTTTAATTCAGATTCTCCCCCAATTAGTTTTTATTGTAACCTGATACAACCTTAAGTCACCTGGGAAGATGATACTTCAGTTGAATTGTCTAGATCTGATTGGTCTGGGCATGTATCTGTGGGGACATTTCTTATTGCTAATTGATGGAGTAGGGTCCATCTCCCTGTGGGAACAGCCACGTCTAGACAGGTGGGTCTGGGCTAAATGAGCAGAACGGGAGTCAATAAGAAACTCCTCTGTGGTTTCTGTTTCAGTTTTTGCTTGAGTTCCTGCCCTGACTTCTCATCAGATGGACTATAACCCAAGAGGAGTAAACTAAAATAAACCTACTCAACCTATTTTTGATCACGGAGCTTCTCACAGCAATAAAAGATCAAGCTAGAACAGATTCCCTTCTAAAGGAATGTACTGAAAGGCCATGGTCACTGTTTATATTAAGCAATGTATGGGTTTGGACTAACTAAATGAAAAGTGACCTTTATATGGTTGTGAAGTCATATCCTCTCACTTCATATTCCTCATTCACATCCAAGAGACTTTAAGATACGTAGCTCCTATTGATAATTTGTTTTAACTTAGCATTTACCACCATGTCTTGTTTTTGATTGTGAGAATAGACATAATTTAATGGAGCAGGAAAGACTCAAATGTGAGTTTCCACTGATGAACTAAAACATGTGCTACATGTATTTTTGTACTTAGAACATTAGATCTTTATGTCCCAAATGGGAAGAAAGTGAAGAAACAAAATAAAGAGAAAAGAAATTTTTTGTTACCCAAATAGGTACATCCTTGCAGTTTCAAAATTGATCTTCCATTTGATTTGGGTTTTTGTTTGTTTGTTTGTTTTTGTTTTTGGTGTGTGTGTGTATACATGTGTAGGTGTGTTTATTTTAGCATAACCTGTGAAGACTGTTTCCATGAAGTGTTATGTCAATCAGCTTGGCCTGTGGGCTTGCTAGCTGGAAGAATCTTGGTTGACTTAATTTAAATGGTAAGAACGAGCCTGAAAGAGAAAGCTAGCACCTCATGATTTGGAGCCCTGTACTCCTTGTACAGGAGTAGAGAAAACTAGCTGGATGCTAAGTACACGTGTGTTTATTTCTTTCCACTCTTGACTATGGCTGTGACATGACTAGCTGCTTCAGTTTCTGCCTTGACTTCCCTGCAAAGATGAACTGTAACTCGAAATTACAAACTGAGTAAGCTTTTTATCTCCTGATTGTTTTGTTTGCTTGTTTCTTTTTGTTATTGTTTTTGGGGAGAGGGTGTCAGAGTATTTTAATCAGAAATGAAAGCACAATATAAATTGGTTCCAGAGGTAGAATTTGCTTTTTCTTATGACATTTTGTTACAGCAGTAGGGAGAAAAAAGCAAGCAAGCAAACAAACAAACAAAAAACTTGGAACAAACCTCTGATGGGTTTGTACTCTATAATCCAGAGGCCTGTGTGATTATGGCTCTGTCACATACTATCTATGTCTCTCCCTAAATCATCTGGACCCAAGTCTACTATTTTGTTCACAGAGATGTTGCTAGAACAAAGTAGGATGAGACCAACAAAATACTATGCAAACTACAGAGCATGTTTCATCCATGAGTTGTCACAGTTCAGAAATGTTGTGCACTTGTCCTCTTTACCTGCTACAACTTTGGGAAAGTGGGAGAGTATAGTTTCAAAATGGCCTCAACACAAAACTGGACATGATAGCACAAGCCTTCAATCCCAGCAGAGGTAGGTGGATCTCTGAGGGTTTAATGTCAGCCTGGTGTACGAAGAGAATTCCAGGACAGACAGGGTTGTTACACACAGAAACTCTGTCTCAAAACAAAAACAAAAACACTCCAACATGTGAGAAAGTCATATTCAAGTATGCTGAGAGCCTTACAAAATACATAATTAAAGTAAAACTCATAACTTCATGATAAATTATTGATGAAAATGTTGAAAAACAAATAGTAAAATATAAATGTAAAGTAGGTAGCATTGTTTTGATGTCTGATAGCTTGGAAATCTAAAGAAAAAGAAACATGGTGTCAGGATTGAAGCTGTAACTAAGAGCCACCTCATTGTCATCAAAACCACACCCTGACACAGCATCCTAGGCCTGAGAGCAGTGTTTCTCAATGACACATGAGGATTGCTGGCTTTAAGATTATCAGCAACAGTAGAAGCCAACATCCTTGCATTGGTTTCTACTGCTTCAATCACAATGTAGCAAAAAGTCACTGGGCAAAAACAACACAGGTTTCCTATTTTGGGGTGGGTAGGGGAGCAGGGCGGGGACGCGGGAGGGTAAGGGAAAATTTCTGGATAACATGTGAAATGTAAATGAAGAAAACATCTAATAAAGAGAAAAAAAATGAAAAAAAAATAGGTCCAGAGGAATGTGTTTCTTCTAGGCACTCTGAGAGTGAATCTGGTATTGCTTTTCTGGGTTGTAAAGACTTTCTGTGTACCTCAGGTCCTAACACCTTTATTTCTGTTACTCCTTACTCCAGGCTCTAACCTCCAAGATTTTGACCTAAAATCCCATCTTATGAAGATGATAGATGACTTTAAGGAGGATGTAAATAATTCCCTTAGAGAAATACAGAACACAGATAAACAGGTAGAAGCCCTTAAAGAGGAAACACATAAATCTCTTAAAGAAATACAGGAAAGCACAATCAAACAGGTGAAGGAATTGAACAAAACTATTTGGGATCTAAAAATGGGAATAGAAACAATAAAGAAATCACAAAGGGAGACAACCCTGGAGATGAAAAACCTAGGAAAAAGACCAGGAGTTACAGATACAAGCATCACCGACACAAGAAAAGAGATAGAAGAGAGAATCTCAGGCACAGAAGATACTATAGAAAACATTGACACGACAGTCAAAGAAAATACAAAAATTGAAAATCTCCTAACCCAAAACATCCAGGAACTTCAGAACACAATGAAAAGACCAAACCTAAGAATAATAGGAATAGAAAAAAAAGAAGATTCCCAAATGGAAAGGGCCAGAAAATATCTTCAACAAAAACATAGTAGAAAACTTCCCTAACCTAAAGAAAGAGATGGGCACAAACATATAAGAAGCCTACAGAACATCAAATAGATTGGACCAGAAAAGAAATTCCTCCCATCACATAATAATCAAAACATTAAATACACCGAACAAAGAGAAAATATTAAAAGCAGTAAGAAAGAAAGGCCAAGTAGCATATAAAGGCAGACCTATCATAATTACACCAGACTTCTCACCAGAGACTATGAAAGCTAGAAGATCCTGGACAGATGTTATATAGAACCCAAGGGAACATAAATGCCAGCCCAGGCTACTATACCCAGCAAAACTCTCAAGTATCATAGATGGAGAAACCAAGCTATTTTACAACAAAAAACAAACTTAAACGATAGCTTTCCACTAATCTAGCCCTACAGAAGATAATAGAAGAAAAACTACAACATAAGGAGGGAAACTACACACAAGAGAAACCAAGAAAATAATCATCTTTCAACAAACCCCAAAGAAAAGAACCACACAAACATAATTCCACCTTCAACAACAAAAATAACAGGAACCAACAATCATTGGTCTTTAATATCTTTCAACATCAATAGATTCAATTCCCCAATAAAAAGACACAGGCCAACAGACTGGATACATGAACAGGACCCAGCATTTTGCTGCATACAGGAAACACATCAGTGACAAAGACAAACACTATCTCAGACTAAAAGACTGGAAAAAAATTTCCAAGCAAATAGTCCCAAGAAGCATGATGGAGTAGCCATTCTAATATTCAATAAAATAGACTTTCAACCAAAAATTACCAAAAGAGATGGGGAAGGATACTTCATACTCATCAAAGGAAAAATCCACCAAGATGAACTCTCAATTCTGAACATCTATGCCCCAAAATGCAGGGCACCCATATTTGTAAAAGAAATGATACTAAAGCTCAAAACATACATTGACCCTCACACAATAATAGTGGGAGACTTCAACACCCTACTCTCATCAATGGACAGATCCTGGAAACAGAAACTAAACAGAGACTCAGTAAAACTAACAGAAGTTATGAACCAAATGGATTTAACATATACCTACAGAACATTTCACCCTAAAATGAAAGAATATACTTTCTCTTCAGCACCTTATGATACCTTCTCCAAAATTGACCAAATAATCTGAAACAAAATAAGCCCCAAAAGAAGCAAGAATATTGAAATAATCCTATGCATCTTATCAGATCACCACAAACCAAGGCTGGTCTTCAATAACAACAAAAACAACAGAAATCCCACATATCCATGGAAAGTGAATAACTTTTTACTTAGTGATAGATTGGTCAAGGAAGGAATAAAGAATTTAAAGACTTTCTAGAATTTAACGAAAATAAAGGCATAGCATACCTAAACTTTTTTGGGGGAGTGGAGGGGGTGGGGGGTTGAGACAGGGTTTCTCTGTATAGCCCTTGGCTGTCCTGGAACTCACTTTGTAGACCAGGCTGGCCTCGAACTCAGAAATCCGCCTGCCTCTGCCTCCCAAGTGCTGGGATTAAAGGCGTGCGCCACCACGCCCGGCTTGCATACCTAAACTTATGGTACACAAGAAAGAAGTGCTAAGAGGAAAGAGATTCTTAGCAGTGAGTACCTTAATTAAGAAATTGAAAAGATTCTATACCAGTAACCTAATAGCACATCTGAAAGGTCTAGAACAAAAATAAGTAAACACACCCAAGATGAAATAATCAAACTCAGAGCTGGAATTATCCAATTAGAAACAAAGCTAACTATACAAAGAATCAACAAAACAAAAAACTGGTTCTTTAAGAAAATTAACAAAATAGATAAACCCTTAGCCAAATTAACTAAAGGGCACAGAGACAGTGTACAAATCAACAAAATCAGAAATGGAAAAAGAAATATAACAACAGAAACTGAGGAAATTGAAAAACTCATCAGATCCTACTACAAAAGACTATCCTCAACAAAACTGGAAAATCTGGATTAAATGGATGATTTTCTAGACAGACACCAAATACCAAAGTTAAATCAGGATCAGATACACCATCTGAACAGTTCCATAACTCTTAAGGAAATAGAAGCAGTTATTAACTCTCTCAACCAATAAAAGCACAGGGCCAGATGGTTTTAGTGAAGAATTCTATCAAACCTTCGAAAAAGACCTAATACCAATACTGTGGAAACTATTCCACAAAATAGAAACATAAGGAATACTATGTAATTGATTCTATGAAGCCACAGTTACATTGATACCTAAGCCACACAAAGACCCAACAAAGGAAGAGTACTTCAGACCAATTTTCCTTATGAATATTGATGCAAAAATACTCAGTAAAATTCTTGTAAACCAAATTCAAGAACACATCAAGACGATCATTCACCACAATCAAGTAGGCTTCATTCCAGGGATGCAGGAATGTTTCAATATAAGTAAATTCACCAACATAATCCACTATATAAACAAACTCAAGGAAAAAAAATCACGTGATAATCTCATTAAACACTGAAAAAAAAAAACCTTTGACAAAATACAACACCCCTTCATGTTTAAAGTATTGGAAAGATAGGGAATTCAAGGCATGTACCTAAATATAATGAAAGCAATATACAGCAAACCACCAGCCAACATCAAATTAAATAGAGAGAAACTTGAAGCAATCCCACTAAAACCAGGGACATGACAATGCTGCCCACTCTCTCCCTATTTATTCAATATAGTACTTGAAGTTCTAGCTAGAACAATTAGACAACAAAAGGAGGTCAAAGGGATATAAATCAGAAAGGAAGAAGTCAAGGTATCACTATTTCAGATGATGAAATAATAATAATAATATATATATATATATATATATAAGCAACTCCAAAAATTCTACTAGAGATCTCCCACACTTGTTAAGCAATTTCAGCAAAGTGGCTGGATATAAAAGTAACTCAAACAAATCAGAGCCATCCTCTACACAAAGGATTAATGGACTGAGAAGGAAATTAGGGAAACAACACCCTTCTCAGTAGTCACAAATGTACCCACTGATAAGTGGATATTAGCCCAAAAGCTCACAATACCCATGATATAACTCACAGATCATATGAAGCCTAACAAGAAGGAAGGCCAACGTGTGGATGCTTCAAATCCACTTAGAATGGGTATCAAAATGGGTAATCACAGGAGACAGAGGGAGGGAGGAACCAGAGATGGAGAGGGGAAGGAAAAGAAAAAGGGAGGCAGGGCCAGGTATAGGAAGATACAGGAAAGAAGTCCAGAGGGCCAGGAGAACGAATAGAAATAAGTAGCAGTGGGGAACTTGAGGAACCGCTAGAAAGACCGAGATGCCAGGAATGTGAGAGGCTTTCAGGATCAAATGTGGATGACATTAGCTGAAATACCCAACATCAGGGAGATAGAACCTGAAGAGACCACCTCCAGTACATAGACATGTCCCCTAGTGGAGGGATGGGGCCACCCACTCGTCTAAAAAATTTTAACCCAGAACAGTTTGTGTCTAAAGGAAATGCAGGGACAGAAATGGAGCAGAGGCTGAAGGAAAGGCCATCCAGAGACTGCCCCATTATGTGATCCTTTCCATCCACAAACACCAAACTCCAACACTATTGCTGATGCCAAGATGAGCTTGCAGACAGGAGCCTGGTGTAGCTGTCCTCTGAGAGCCTCTTCGAGCACCTGACAAAGACAGATGCAGATACTCACAGCCACCCATTGGACTGAGCCTGGGGACCCAAGTGGAAGAGTTAGGGGGAAAGCTGAACAAGCAGAAGGGGATTACAACCCCATAAGAATAGTACCAACTAATCAGACCCTCAAAGCTCCCAGGGACTAAACTACCACCCTAAGTGTATACACAGTTGGTCCATGGCTCCCACTACATTTGTAGCAGAAGATTGCCTCATCTGGCATCAGTGGGAGAGGGGGTGCTTGGTCCTGTGAAGGCTTGATCCCCCAGCAAAGGGGGTTGTTAGAGAAGTGAGGCAAAAGTGGGTGGGTAGATGGGTGGGTGGGTGGGTGGAGTACCATCTTAGAGGCAAAGGGGAAGAGGATGAGGTAGGGGGTTTGTGGGGGAGGAGACCAGTGCCACAGACCCTCTGGATCCCTTATCTGCGTGGGTCGAGTTCTCTTGAGTAAGTGGCAAAGATTCAGCGAGTGACAAACAGACACCGACACAAGAGAGTGTGAATCTGAATGTAATGTGTCAAATTGAGCATCAGACTTTTATACATAGGAAAGTTAGGTGACACACTGGCAGGATACAATGAGGTTACTAGAGGTTACTAGATTCTTAAAGCAAAGGAATGCAGACACAGAAAGGACTGGCAGGAACCCACTGGGATAATGTAAAACAACTGGGATCAAAACCAGCTCCACCTAGGGTCCACTTAATCTTAGAAGCCCTAGTTCCTATTGTAGACTATTGTATACTCCATGTTCCCTTTAAACAATTGTAAATACTTGTATCTGGGTATAACCCAGTTAGCTATAGTTCTAAGTATCTAGTCTGGTTCCTCCTCAAACCACAAACTTCCTTATTCCTAGATAGTGCTGAATTCCTTTGTAGGGCAGTGACTTAGCTATTCATGCTCAAGGTTGGATCAAGGACTGCCTAGAATCTAACTTGGCTATATGTTAAAATATGAATCTTTAGGAACACTTATAATGAAGCAATATTAGGGGAAAGCACACAGATCTGTTTACCAACTAAAGCAAGGACGTTGGAGGATTCTTTATACAGGATGCCACAATTCCAGGAGACTAAGTTTCCATGAGCTTTTTGCCCTGGGACCATGCCTAGACTTTTCAGCCTGTCACGTGGGTTGCTACTGGAGTGGATGTAGCAGACCAGGAAGGAGGATGGCATTTGAAATGTAAACAAATAAAATGATTAATAAAAATATAATAAAAGAGCCAGGCGTGGTGGCACACGTCTTTAATCCCAGCACTCAGGAGGCAGAGGCAGGCGGATTTCTGAGTTCAAGGCCAGCCTGGTCTACAAAGTGAGTTCCAGGACAGCCAGGGCTATACAGAGAAACCCTGTCTCGAAAAACCAAAATAATAATAATAATAATAATAATAATAATAATAATAATAGGTCTGCTTTTCCTTACAAGGCTCCAAGTTCAGTTCCAAGCATTACATCTGGAGTAGGAATTTCTGGTATGGTTGGAGACTCAGTTCTGTCATTTGATGTTTTCCTGGAAGCTGTTTTATGAGAATATGTTTTGCAGGAGCAGATGTGATTTTTTGGGGGCGGGGAAAGTTTCCTGCTGAAAGGGCATAAGATGTTTTGCTGGAGTAGATGCTTGGGATACTTGTGATGTCTGGAAAGAGTGTAAGTATAACTCAATATACAGTGAGCAAATCTCTTGCATTGGTTCACCTTGCACCTCCTTGTTGGTTTCCATTGGACTTTGCTGACACTGGTTTTTGCTGAGGATGCTCTTGCATTGGTTTTCCTTGCTTTCTTCACTGATCTTTGCTTGTTGCGACTTCACAGAGAGAGACACACCAAAAAACTTCTGGTGGTATTCTGGCTGCATTTTGCTGATTCCTTGGACTTGTGCCAATTGGCAGAGCCCTAAGGTTTCTTCTGGAATGAGCTGCTCTGTCGATTCATGTTTGGTGTTTTGCTTGTGGACCAGACTGCTGACAATGAACATTGGAATTGCCCCCAAAGAACTATTTCTTAACAAGTCCACAAGCCCTCTCTCCTATTACCCTTTCTTTTCCCCTATCTTGGGTGAGTGGTGAGCTAGAAGGGAAGTTGAAGCATTAAGGAACTATAAATAAAGTAGGGTTTGAAAAATCTAAGTTTACACATATCACTTAGTTCACAATCACCTGTGACTGCAGCTTCAGGTGATCTGATATTGTCTTCTGTCTGTAGGCACCTACACTCGCACTTGTAATTGCCTCCCCAAAATCACACACACATACACAGAGAGAGAGACAGAGAGAGAGAGAGAGAGAGAGAGACAGAGAGAGACAGAGAGAGACAGAGACAGAGAGAGACAGAGACAGAGATAGACAGAGACAGAGAGAGACACAGAGAGAGAGACAAAGAGAGAAACAGAGATAGAGACAGAGACAGAGATTTTAAAATAAAAGAAATTGTGGGCTGGGACAATGGAATTGATTTCCAAGAAAGCACCAGTGAGCACTATTGTTTATTTTCAAGTGGTTTATAATGTGTAAAGTACATTCCTAGCAATTTTTCATGAACCTTCCCTGCAAATCTGTAGCTTAAAACAATTTTGCCCTGTATTCAGTCTTTTTCTTCCAATTAAATTACAAGTATTCATGTAGTGCTTTTCACTAGAATTTACATATCTGTTCTGTTTGTTCAACTGTGAACTTAAGTATAAGTAGAGACAAGCCTCCTACACACACACACACACACACACACACACAGAGAGAGAGAGAGAGAGAGAGAGACATACAGAGAAAGAGAGAGAGTCCACATAGTGCAATGAATGTTAAAAGGTATTTAATAAATCCATATTTAACTAAAAATGATTCCTAAGATAGAGCATTGCTTTAAGATCATTACAAAGACTCCAATCATATTTAAAAGAATGCTTTATTTGGTGTTGATGTGAGTGTGTGTGTGTGTGTATACATGTACTACAATGTGAGTTGTGGAAGTCATGGGACAATCTGTTAGTTTTCTTTCTATCACATGGGCTTAGGGATGGCATTCAGGTCTCCAGTCTTTTGGTGTCAAGTGTATCTCACTGGCCCTCACCTACATTCTACTGGTTCCTAATAACTGCAGGCATTGGGGCAGTTGTGTAAGCCCTCTCCTGTTGGCTCTGAGCTGGCTCTCTAACTATTGTAACCAGTTGGATAAAGTTGATGTAATGGTTCTAGGTCAGTCCTTGTTAGGACTAAATGTTTCTAGTCCCACATCTTGGAACTCTTACTAAGGGAATATGAATTTTGGAACTCGACTGCCCACGGAGACATTTCCAGGAACTACACACAGAGATTCAAATAGAGGAGGACTGAGCAGCACAAACAGCTCAGTATTTTAGTAAAACCTGCAGATGTCTGCATATCTGATACCACCTACAAAGAAACAGTTATTTTTTCTGAGTTCCTAAGTTTGGGGGTGTTTGTTATATTTCAGTTGATAACTTGAATATAGTTATAGAGTGTATCTACAGCTCAGGAAGACTATGCTCTCATTTCTTCTTTATGAAGTACTGTCAGTGACACTATGGGTTCTGGGTCAGGGGGTAGATACTCTGCCACCTACTAGAGTATTGAATGGCTCTTGCAGCTTAGATCAGTTTCTTAAAAGGTCTGTCATGGCTTGAATCAAAATTTTATTTAGTGTTCATATTTTAATGTTTGGTTCAATACTACTGATGCTGGTTTTTGAGGTTGTAAATCCGTTAGGAGTTCCACAACCTGGCTCGTAGAAGCATTTACTAGGGATGATTATTCGAGGTTAAACTCACTTTTGGTTCCATTTTCTGTTTTCTGGCCCTACTACCATATGATCAGTCACCACTGTCCCTGTCTCTGCCACAGATAGACCCACTTCACCACATTTCCCACTACAATGGACTGAGACCCTCTGAAACTATGAGTCAAATAAATCTGTCTTCCCTTAAATTGATTTTGCCAGATACTTTGTCAGAGTAATGAGATAAAATCTCTACTTCTCCAAATGGGTAGTGATGGTGAATCTTTCAGAGTTGGGAGACATGGCTAAGCAGAGGAGAGTCAGTGAAACCACTCCTCATTTGAGTTCTCTAGAATGGCAGTCTGGGTATCTTCTCTCGTCGTCTTTTGAGGGCTTGGCAGCTGACAGATGCCTGCCTCTGTTCTCCTTTACTGTGCACTGACATACCCTTTAGTCTTGGTGGTGCCGTATTGTAATCTATCCTATGACATAGCTTGGTCACACAGTAAGGGTGCAGTACCTGCTTTACAGTCTATCACCTCTCTTGGATTCTGTTTTTTGATTCAGTGAGATGTTTTCTTGGCTTCAGATTTCCACTCTTAGGAAAGACTGAAAGAGTCCATTCCTGAATTCCAATGACCCCGTACCTAAAACATGGTCCAGACCCATGGAACTTTGGGGGGTCCTTCAGAAGATCCTATAGTATAACACATGCTAATGAAATCAGAGAGAATCTGAGGGTCCATCTTGCTTGAAGAGATTTGGATCGGGAATAGTGTCCTGAGAGGAGATAGAAGGCACCCATCCTAGTGCATGTACTTCCCTGCTCACTACAACACACCACCTCTTTGTCAGAACATGTAGAGAAGAGGAAGGAATTGGCCTGTGGACATTTGGTCCAATATCAGCTTCTTGTGCATGTGTGTTTGTTTGTGGAAGGAGACTGATGAGTTGGGACCTGAGTTTTATCCAAAAGACAAGGGTGGGGCATCACTGTTGATCAGGTGAAGGAAGAATGCAGCTGAGGTCCTACCCTCCTATTCCCTTTATCTAGTCTTTGCTAAAGTAAACTCTATTCTTCAAGAGCATTGAGTTAATGGAAGGGGTGGGATTGGGGCACACATAGGTAATTCTCTAAAGTAACAGCAGAAATGACTGTGGGAATAGTAGAGGGTAATTTGGAGGCTGCTTGGGGAAAGGGGAATCAGGAGGTAGCTGAAATCACTGTATTAGAGAGAGAAGTCAACCTCCTACTCTGGAAACTTGCACTTTTGCAAGACAGCACCTACAAACGTAAATGTATTTCATGTATAGGCAGCTTGAAAATATGACCAGGTGGTTTGTTTTTTTATTTAACAGTTATTTATTCACATTCGTTAGCTGCCAAGTTCAGTTTTAAGCACTTTATAAACTCTTGGATTTGTGTAACAATTTTGTGAGATAGATTCAGAATGTGTGTGTGTGTGTGTGTGTGTGTGTTTCCATTTTCCAAATAAAGAAACTGAGGTCCAGAAACTTTAAAAGTACAAAATAGAGTCACCAGTATGGCAAATAAAAATAAAGAATTCCTACTGAAGTTGAATTTCTGAACCATCTAGCAATAGATGGTTCTCTCGTGAATGTGTTTCACATATCACATGTTTATATATTTTTAAAAAAAAAACAAACCAGGTATTGTTATGTCATATCTTTATTATACTTGAATTAAAATTATTTGTTTACTTAAAATTCAAATGCAACCAGACATCCAATATTTTATCTGGCCCTTTCAGCTTCAGGAATATACTTCTAGCAAGTGTTGGCTAGAGATTTGAACCCAGAAGGTATAACATTTGATCTACTAGACCCTGGAAGCCACAGGACTGGATTGTTAAAGGTTTCCCTCAGGACTGGAACATCTGCAAGGTTAGACTATTCTAGGCCCTAGGAGGGTCTAGGATGGGTGAAGGAACACTTTCAGAAGCCAGCTACACACAAATCAGCAAAGTCTAGGCACTACTTGCCATAATTTAAATTACAAGCAAGAGTCCCACAATTCTAGGCTGGTACCATGGTCATAGTCATGTGTCTCCCATGGACCAAGAAGATTTCAAGTGAAGAACTTAGGTCTGCCATGACTTCATCTTTGTTTTGCTTAAACCATACAATTCACAAGTGAATTAAACGGGAGGAGTGGATTTTATCCTCGGTATATAAAATCCCACTCCAATTGTGTTGACAATAATCTATTTTGTAAGCAGTTACTATATGCCTGCTACTTACGTGTCATGCTTTCTCAGAAGAGCCTGCTAACATCCTTACTCCCATCTAGATGAAGAGATAAAGCCAGAAATCATTTGTACATATAAACATAGAATATCTCCATGTAAAATTCAGTGTCTCACCATTCCTGTTGTACCAACTTTTCCAATTCAATCCCCACGTTAAAACTTGAGCTTAATCTATCAAATTCATTCCCTAAAGCCTGGAGTACAAGTCTAAAACCAAGCATAGGAGACATTTTTTCCCAATTTTTTATTAGGTATTTGCTTCATTTACATTTCAAATGCTATCCCAAAAGTCCCCTATACTCTCCCCCCACCCTGCTCCCCTACCTATTCCCACTTCTTGGCCCTGGTGTCCCCCTGTACTGGGGAATATAAAGTTTGCAACACCAAGGGGCCTCTCTTCCCAATGATGGCCGACTAGGCCATCTTCTGCTACATATGCAGCTAGAGACATGAGCTCTGGGGGTACTGGTTAGTTTATATTGTTGTTCCACCTATAGGGTTGCAGACCCCTTTAGCTCCTTGAGTACTTTCTCTAGCTCCTCCACTGGGGGCCCTGTGTTCCATCCAATAGCTGACTGTGAGCATCCACTTCTGTGTTTGCCAGGCACTGGCATAGCCTCACAAGAGACAGCTATATCAGGACCCATTCAGCAAAATCTTGCTGGCATATGCAATAGTGTCTGTGTTTGGTGGCTGATTATGGGATGGACCCCCGGGTGGGGCAGTCATAGGAGACATTTTTATCCTTGGACTCTACAGAAGAAAATTTCCCTGAAACATGGCATGCCGTTGATGAAGAGATTCTCTATTATAGAGTTACTGTCTCTTAGAAGTAAATAGTTTTCCCTTTAAAATGCTGGCACAGACCCCTGTAGGCATGTTCTAGAGAATAAACTGAGTTGGTTTCTCTACAACACACATTAGGTGTTTATCTGTAGAGCTCTGGTCTACTGTGGCTATAGCTTTAGACACACCCCACAGCTAGATTTCTGTGGCACAGTCATGGCTGAGTCACCATGTTCTGACAACAGAGCTTCACTGGACCTCATGAAGGGCCCCCAAGGTGAGCAAAAATGCAGTATGCTCAGATGATTCTAAGAGGCTTACAAGTGAGTCAGCAATTAATAGCAACTTTCCCTCCCTAAGTCACATCATTCATATAAGCAATGCTAATTATGCTGTTTAGTTCTGTTTTTCTAAGGCAAGTGACAAGAAAAATGTATAACCAAGGAGCTGTTTGACAGAAGTGAAGAAATATGGGACAACTAAAACAGGGAATGAAAAATAATGAGAAAAATGATTAAAAAGAACTAAATTCTGTGCCTTTCCCCTACTGGTAATGAGCCTGAACTAAAGGAAGAAGTCACATGTACTTATGGGACCTGCAAGAGACAGAGGGGAGTGTAGTTGCCTCCCCATCCCTGGCTGGCTCTTGTTTCAGACTGGGGTAGGTGTGTGATATGAAGCACTGTGTAGATGCCATCTTGGGGCCACCACAGGAGCAGTTCCATGCCCCATAGACAATTTGGCCTTTTTGTTTTCTGCTCTTGGATTGTACTCTGTGGGACTTGCTTATAACCTCATCCATTCATGCTCAGTCCATCTTTCTACATCTATATATTCATCCACTGTCTTGGCCCCACCTGCAGGCCCATTGAACAAGGATGATATTTATTTGCCATATTTATTAATACTTTCTAATCTATATTGGTTTTCTGGGCTGTGTAATAAATACCACTATGTGGAGCATCTTCAAGGCAGCACAGATAATTGTTACTCTTCTGAGCTCAGAAATCTGAAGTGAAGATGTCAACTGAACCTTTTTTGTTCTCCCCAAACGAAGAACCTTTTAAAAAAAAATAGCTCCAGCTTCTGGTAGCCCTGGCTTCTCCAATTTGTGCCTACAGAACTCTGGTTTCTGTCCCCATCTTTTGTGGCCTCCTGCTCCCTTCCTGGCTTATACAATGACACTTGTCACTGGATTTAAGACTCCCCCTACATAATGAAGGATGATCTCATCCTGAGACCTTTAGCTTAATTACAGCCAAAGAGACTACTTTTTAAAACAAACAAACAAAAAAATCACACTCACAAGTTCCCACGGACGTGTGTTTGGAAGGGTCTACCCTTAAACCCATGTCCCCCTTTTCTTAAACATGGAAAGTTCTTACTCCCCCAAAGCAAGAATTCTCAAGGGAGGAGTGATTTTTAACTAAGGCATTGGGAACACCTCCTATATCCATCCCCCAGTGTTTTTCAAAGCTAAAGTCACAAAACCGCTCAGGACCATAGGTCTCTTGTATACATCTCCCTCCTATGTCCACTGGCCTTAGAGCTTTCCGTGCAATGCTCTGGTTTACTGCTCTGGTCTTTCCTTCCTTGCTCTGTTAGGTAGGTGAACATAACTGTGTAGCCAGTGGCTGTACATCCTGGATAGACAAAGTCCTGGATGAAGCCTGTTGGTTCTGGAGTCTTTTCTGGCTGACACGTTTCCAGCTTTCCAAAGTCCTACTTCATATTTTCTCCCTTACAAGGACACTTTCTCTCTTAGAGCGAGGATCTGAGGGATCACAGGGGGGATTCTCTCTAGTGGTGAGAAGGGGAAAGCTTGTCTGAACGTGCACCCTGGAGGCTAAGGCATGGGTGGGACAGACCTTAAAGGAGAGTATTTAGTATTTAGAATTATGGTACCATGTGGTTTCAGATGAAATTTCTGGGAAGGCTGGGAAAAGAATGATCATTTGTTAAACTTAAGGCCGAATCATCCTTGTCTCAGATGGTCTAAGAGAAGGGCCTGGGGCTGTGGCTTGTAGTTACTAGCACTTGCTGCTCTTGTAGAGGACTGGGGTTCGATTCCCAGAACCTACATGCTAGCTCACAATCAACTGCAGCTCCCCTTCTGATGCCCTCTTCTGTCCTAGGTGGACACCAGGCATGCATGTGACACACATACACACAGGCAGGCAAAAACACTCATAAATACATAAATAAATCTAAAAAAAAAAAAAAACTTTAAAATTGCCTGAGAATAAATATCACCTGAGGTATGAGTATTTGCTTTTATCTTAGGAGTTGATTTGGCAAATACCATCTATATAAGCAAGTAAGGAAAAGATCCCCTAGAGTTAGTGAAAATTAGGGGAATATTTGAGTCCCCCAAAGTCTCTAAGTCCCAGAGAATCTTTTCAGTGGACAGTAATCTGCGTTCCCCTCTTGTCTATCCTAACACACTAAATATAGAGTGGGATAAGAACGTGGGCATGTTGTTCCTTGGTTTAAGGGAAAAGAAATATACTGACTGTCTTGCCGCCTGTATTGTCTAGGCCATCACCAAGGAGAGTCTGAATCACACCATCACTTTGTGAAGCAGCATGGAAGTTTCTTAGGTTAAATATACCTACCTCCACTGGGATCCAGCAATTTCATTCAGAGGTATTTATCCAAGAGAAATAAAATTATATGTTCATAATAACAGTGCTATAGGAATACTCATAGCAAGACTCTTCATGTTAGCCCCAAACTAGATATCCCCTGGAGCTGGTATACATTATGATACAATCCTGTAATAGACACCAAGAAGCATTTATTTCATCAAGGGTTGTACCCCATACTTTCTAGACAAATGGTCTACCACTGAGCAGTGCCTTCCCATCATTAATTAAAAGCAATCATGCCTTCAGTCATACAACCAATGACTGGGTTCTGTGAATGCTACCTTGAGACCTGTACCTGTTATCACTTGCTAATCAGATTCTTCTAGCATCTTCTGCTGCTGCTTCTTCCTCAAACCCATTCTCCACAAAACAATCATTTGTACAATCCTTCCACGACCACCTGGAATCTGTTCTTTTTTGACACTCCGGTTGCAGTGGTGGCCTGGTTCAGATCTCTGCTCCGTCTGTGGGTTCTGGAGAGTGATCTATTTTCTCACCTTTCCCCCTGTAGAAGATCACTTCCTTCCACAGGCTCCAGACTCTTTTCACTGTCTTCAAAGCCAACCACAGAGCAGTTCTCTCCTCCAATGTCAGCTTTATTGTCAATTCATCTCTGATTCCAAGCCTCTTGTCTCCCTCATATAAAAGGGCACTTGCGATTATACTGGGCCCTTGGATACCCCAAGATATCTTAGTCTCAACCTTTTTAATTACCACATCTTCCGAGTTGGGTCCCAATTTTACATGCTCTGAGACCAGAATGTTGCACATTACCACACCCCCTAACGCACCTTTCTTCAGCCAATTTTTCAACTCTGTAAAGGGTATGGTGTGTCTGTGCTGTAGCTGAATACCTCACAGACACTTTGTACATATGTAATAACTAGTTTGCAGTAATACAGTACTGGAATTGAGGTATGTATGCGTAGATGGCTTTGATTTTATAACATTTATTTATTTGTTTATTTATTCATTCATTCATTCATTCCCAAGTTGTAGGCTGGACCTTGTTTTGCTAGATGAAGTACCCTTAAGTCCCAGATTTTCCATTCACAAGTCAGAATTACTCCAAAAAAAAAAAAAAAAAAAAAAAGATGGAGGAGTTATTCACCAATTCTGTCTGCTGGGTTTTCCTGAGTTGAACTCTCTTTGCCTAATCCTCACACACCCAGCAGGAAACTCTCAGGAATGCAGCTCCACTTCAAAGTGCTCTCACCTGGTTGACAGTTTACGTAATCAGTTTGCAGCCTCCAGGGAGGGAGGTTTTCCCCAGCGCTTCTGCAAGTCTGATTTTTCAAACTCTTTCGCCAGCCTCAACACCACTATTTCATTGGTAGCTCTATAATGCAGAACCTGATACCGGCTTTGTGATAGGTAAATGACAGCATGGCAAACAAACAAACAAACAAACAAACGACAGTGCCACTCTGCTATACCAGTAACATTTATTTTGTTATTTTGGTTGTTTTGAGAATCTTCCAATATGGGAAGAACTCATGAAAGGGTCATGTGCACACACATATGTTTTTGAGGAAAAAAAAAAACCCTTCATTCTTAATATATGTCTAAGTGAAAACTTTCTTAGATATATGAATGAATTCTTAGAATTAACTGAAGCAAAAATGTAGAGAAAGAAGCTGTCATTAGTTCATAAAGAAAAAAATGGATGTCTGATTTTTAGAAAAACAATTGGATTTGTGCTCTTATACAGACACAATTTCGGTGAGTATGTTTTTCTCCATCTTGTAAATAAGATAAAACTGGGCAAACTACCGTAGGACACCTTAAACCCAATTCCTCTGCTCAACATCTTGTCTCATCTAGTCTGTCTGAAGATCTTGTCTTAGCTTGTTTAATAAGAGCTTTGTGGAGGCAGAGAAGAAAAGAAGGCAAAAGATGAGAAAATGAAAAGAAAAATAAAATAGAAATTAAAAAAAAAAAATGAAGCCTGCTGTCTCTACTTTGCCTGGCCTGAACTTATTGCTCAATGCTGAGACCAGGAAGGCTGTGGGGCATTACTTATTTCTCATGGAGAGGCCAAGTGAGTTGTAATTACCCCAACAATATGCCCTTCTGTTTAGCTAGGAGCAAAGCTCTCCTCTACCACAATGCATGTGCAAATCAGCTCCTTGCTGGCCTGTGCTCAAAGAGACAACCATCCCTGCACAGGTCTCCTCCCAGCCTGCCCAGCCGGAGGATGGAGAATTTTCAGTTCTTTGCATCTTATCTCCATGATGCTGATCCCCTACAGAAGACCTAGGTGTACTTGAACGTTTTATACAAACAGCTTATCTGTGTTATTAAGAAACTTTCACCAATAAAGAGTAGTTATGACTTAACTTCAATATTATGATTCGGATCACTGATGCCAATAAGATAGTCAAGTACTGAAAACTTGCTCCCTAGGTGGTGGTGCTACTGAGACTTGACTGCATAATGACTCAGGATTTGTGGATTCGCTCATGGATGACAGATATTATAGCCAAATGGGCTCTTGGGGAGGAATCTCCTTGGAGGAAGCAGGTCAGCAGGGGCACACAGTTGAAAGAGAGATCTGGTCCAAGAGTCTTCCAATCTCCTCACTGCTGTCTTTTCCTTTCCTTATCTCTTTCCACCACTCTTCACTGTCTCGTCCCCCGCATTCCTTTTCTCCTCTCTTCTCTCCCTTTTCTTCCTCCTTCTCTTTCTTCTTCTGTCTCATGTAGTGGGTTGGCCCCATGCTGCTTGTATTCTAAGCTACTTTGGGGCCCCAAAACTGCCCCAAAGACAAGAGACTCTGCACCTAAGACACTGAGTGACCCTGTCCCCAGTTAATTGTGGTTGGTGAAGAAATATGCCAACAGCCAATAGTGGGGTAGAAGAGAAATAGGTGGGGTTGAGTTTTCGGGAGCCTAGAAGAGGAAAGCATGAGGAGAGAAGGAAAGAAGAAGCCACCATGGAAGAAGAATGTTCAGGAGGAAGAGAGAGAGCTGCCTTGGCGTAGGAGTAAAGAAAACGTGACCCTGTAGGCTGGCCAATTGGAGCTAAGAGCAGACCAGATGAAACGTAGTAAATTGCAAGTAAGAATTTGGTGTTATTGATAGGGAAATGGATTCTAACAACATGGAGGGTAGGCAGCTATTGTGCTAACTAAAGTATATTTAAAAATATAAAGGTTGTGTGTGTGCTTTGTAACCAGGACTCAAAGGTGGGTAAGAAGCTCCAGGCTCAGGATTTTTAATATTTTCTGCTATAGCCCAAAGCAAAAAGGCCAAAGAACCACAAATTGAAACCTTGAGAGATATGAACCAAGAGAAATCTGTCTTGCTTTATGTTCCTGTCCTCATGTGTTTTGTTGCAGTAATGAAAAGCTAACTCATAGGTAGAAACCAAGGGAATTGAGGAATCATGATAAAAAGTCAATAATTGAATTATAAATAATTGAATAAATACTATTCAGTTGTTTTAAATGATGCAAAGCAACTAGAAATAAACTAAGGCCAAGAATGTGAAATATAAGGAATCCCTTATTTTGAATATTAATGCCTTTTTGGTAGTTAAAAGGAGAGTTGTCTGTCCCTCAACAGGTTCAGGTATCAGAACACTTAAATCCCTGCTTGGTGCTTTTGTCTGTGGACATTATGGAACTTTCATGGCTGGCGTGAAGCCTAGCTTTGGGGAAGACTTTGAAAGTTTATAGCCTCATTCAGTTCATACTCTGCTGCTCTGCTTCCTGTGTGTGGTTGAGATGTGGCCTCTCAACTTCCTGCTCCAGCTGCTTGCTGCCTATTGTCCCCCATCATTAGTGACTCTCTCCCTCTGGGACTGGAGGCCCAAATAAACTTTCTGTAAGTCACCTCGGTCCTGATGTTTTCACACAGCAACAAAAAGTAACCAATGCACCCATGTTTCTAAATACAAATGTCTGAGGAAGAGACAAATTTTCTTAAGAAAGGTTTTAATGCTGAACATAGATAGTGATATCTAACCTTAGGTCTGTAGATCAATTCTTTCTTTTAGCCCTTGTGTAATTTGCATCTCTCTGGAGGCAAGCAAGAGCTGAAGACATCACAGGTACCAGTGTTGCGATAAGCCCCTGGCTGAGAGCTACCCATCATTGCAGTTAACTTAGTACATCAAGAGAGGCTAACAGAAAGTGGAACATATTTGGAGTTTAGTCCTTCATACAGTAAATGACATCCAATAGTGTGCAAGGAAACCGGCAGATGAAAACTTTACTACCTGGTCATCTTCTTGCTGACACAGGAGCTAAAGGAAGCCCTTCTAACCACTAGCTGTGCTAGCATCTAATCACTGCTGTAACAGTGTCACTAAGGAATCTCAAAAACATAACCTTAATCCTAATGATATTCTGCTGTACTTGTAGACAGGAGCCTAGCATTATCATCTGTAGAGAGGTGTCATCTAGCACCTGATGGGAGCAGATGCAGAGACCCACAGCCAAACATTAGCAGAGCTCAGGAAATCCTGCAGAAGATGGGGAAGAAGGATTATAGGAGCTAGACGGGTCAAGGGCACCACAAAAAAAACCCCACAGAATCAGCTAATCAGGGCTTATAGAGGCTCACAGAGACTGAATTGATAATCAGGATACCTGTATTGTGTCTGACCTAGGTCCTCTGTATAAATGTTATGGTTGTATAGCCTGATGGTTTTGTGAGACTCCTAACAGTGGGAGCAGGGGCTGGCTCTGACTCTTTGGGCTGCTTTGAGGACCCTTTGCCTTCTACTAGGTTGCCTCACCCAGTCTTAATATGAGTGTTTGTTCCTAGTCTTATTGCAACTTGATTTGCCATAATTGGTTGATATCCCTGTGAGCCCTGACATTTTCTGAAAAGAAACAGAGGAGGATGTGGGGAAGAGGGGTGGTAGGAGGTAAAGACTGGGAGGGGAAATTGCTGTCAGGATGTAATACGTGAAAGAATATAATAATTAAAAAAAACCTTCATCTTCTCATATATTTCTGAAGTTCTAATGTCTAAATTGAGTCTTGGTTGGGCTTACTTTAAGATTTTAACAGATAGTTTCCTTCTAGAAGCCTCAAGGGAACATATTTTTGGTTTTTGGTTTACATTTTCCAGCCTCTTGGTGTTGCCTTCAGTTCTTGGTTTCTGGGTCCACACCAGCCTATGAGTCCACCATCAATCTCATATACTTTCCAAGAACTCTTAGCCTTGTAACAAATTGGCAATTTACATGGTCATTCCTCTGTCTTCTATGTCCTTGTCTCTGACACTCCCGCCTCCACCTTTCTCTTATAAGGAGCATAGTGATTCTGCTGGATCCACCCACTAGCCTACAATGATTCAACATCTGGGTCAATTGGCAAAGTTGCTTTTGCCCTAGAAGGTAACACATTCCTAGTTTCTGTGATCAGGATTCAACGTCATTCAAGGGCACAGTCTTTTATCTAGAATAATAACATTTTCTGTTTTCAAACCAAAAGCTTTTGGCTGGTCCTATACTTATCTTGTTTCTCTTTTCTATCAACCTGATACCCGAATCTTCTTTTACCAAAAATTATTTGCAAACTTCCCATTTCTTTCTGAATTACTAGCACCTTAGAAAAACAAATACTGTGTTATTTCTGAAGTAGGAAAAATTTGACACAAGATCTGATGCAACCGTTGTGAGTATTTTGAGCATCATGCAGTGAAAATCAGTGAGCTTGAATGTACAGGAGACAGGGGTAATGGGTCCTATAATACAGCTATTGCCTAGACAGTCTCTGGCTATGATGCAGAAGGGAATGATTGCAACCAGAGTGCAGTGGCCTCTGAGAGTGGGAAAGAGAAGGGTGTTTGTGGAGTTAGAGGGTATAGAAGAGAGAACCGAGATGAACTGAGGGTCTCAACTCCAGTCCTTCATGGTTTACTCTTCACTGCAGATGACCTTGATACATGTTTGAATGTATACAAGCCTAAAGGGGAGAACTCTGAAAAGATTAGGAACGCAAATCAAGTATTCCCAGAGAGTCAGGATTCCCTGTTCCCCACCAGCCTGTGGGAAAGGAACCTCACCATTCACTAGGTAGAACTTGTAGAGGGATTTGGCTGCAGTGTTGAAAGTAAGTGTCCTCTAGAAGAAAGGCTTCTCTGGTTCCATGCAACAATGATCAGTTCCAGCAAGTTCAAACCATAGCTCAAATGAGTTCTATAGTCGTGCTCAAGAATATTTACAAGGACTCAACATTTACTCTCAAATATAAAATTCATGGTGTCAAACATTCATTCTGAACTTAACATAATTAGCATTTGAAGCAAGAAAGTGTGACTTATAATGAGGAGAAAAATCAATCAATTGAAACTGAGTATACAGACAAAAAAGTTCATAAACAAAGCTTTCAAAACATATTATCACTGCATCCATAAGTTCAGAAACAAGAAGAAAGATGATGTTCATGATGTTCATGATGTTTAGAGGTATGGACAACATTAAAAGACCCAATGGCCCTTCTAGCAGTGAAAACTACTCTCTTAGAGGGAGAAAGTATATTACATAATAAAAAACAATGACCTGTAATCTTGACTATATAGTAATAGAAGCTGTGCAAAACCAAACCAGAGAGAACTGCTTTTCAAAACCTGAATGATCAAATGAGCAAAGCATCCATTGGAGCTGAGGGACAACTTCATCCTCAGACACACAAGTAACACAAATAACGGGGGGGGGATCCCCAAAGGAGGAGAGAGAGTTTCTAGTCTTGGGCAATCTTGAATAAAACTACAATGAATATGCATATATTTGTGTTGGCCTGTGCTTTCAATTCACTTGAGTATGCACTCAGAAGGGAAATTGTTGGGTCCTAGGGATCATATATGCTTAACTCTTTTCTTTTTTCTGGGACTGAAGGCATATGTCACCACTTCCCAGCTGTATGCTTAACTCTTAAAAGAAATTCCTTAAACAACTTTTGAAAGTGATATTAGCATTTTTAAAAATCCTTCCAGCAATGTATTAAAATTCTAACCCCCAGCACTCTCGCCAAGATTTTGTGCTGTTATTATTATTATTTTTAATTTTAGCAACCCTCTGGGGGTGTAATCAATGTATACAGTGTGATTTTTAGTTTTTTTTTTTCCTCTGATGGTAAGTACTTTGAATGGGATTATTATGCATTTATATAGGTATATGAATGGATATATATAAAGATAACTACATCCATACACACAAACATATGAATATATAATTGTTTGGGGGTATTTCTTTCCTTACTAATAAATTCCAAATAATCTTTGTATAATCTAGAGATGAGTCAACTATACATGTTGCAAATATTTTCTGTACTTCTGTCATTTTGTAACGGCAGTGCTGATGAGCGAAGCATAAGGTGGGTCTTTCTTCTCTTCCTAAACTTTAACTCTGACAACATTACCGCTTCCTTCTCTTGAACTTAGAGTCTGGAGTTTTACATCCATTCCATCCTTCTTGGCAAACAAGCTATGCACTATACTAAAGTGAGAGGGTAGAGTGAGGGACCATGTCTTAGAAACTGAATAGGACAGTTGCTGGGGAAGTCTGACTTACACAAGCTTTCTTGTTCTATACTATTACTCAGTCATGGGGAACTCTGGACACAGTGGTCAAGGGCTCTGAACATGACAAGGGGAAGACTTTAATAGCTTTTTTTTTGGAGATATAATCAACTTAAAATGAACTGTATACATTAATCTTCAAAATATGATCAATCTTAAGATTTGTGCACATTCATGAAACACTCAGTCCAAGCAAGTGAGTTGGCATCTCAGTCACCCACAGTTTGTTGGTGCCCTATGAATTCCTCTTCTTCTCCCACCTCATCCCCACATTCTGCTAAGCTGCACTGGATTACTGCAGAATTACCTTGCATTTCCTTCCCTGTCATAAGAATAACATCATACAGTGTGTCCTCTTCCTGCTGGGCTTCTTCCCCCAGTGGAATGACTTCAGATGCATACATATCACCCACTTAACACATCTTCCATTCCTAAGACTGAGCAGTGGGACATACATATATATATATCGCACAATGTATGTATTTACTCACCTGGGGATGAGCATTTGGGTGGGTTCCAGGTCTGGTCAGGTCTAGAGAGCATCTATGAGCATGTCTGTATATAAAGTCTTTGTATACACAGATGATTTCATTTCTGCCCAGGCTCTCAGCCTCCACAGTAGGAGAGAGAAAATGAGGATCAAAGTCATTGTAGGATAAAGGAAAATCTGGCAGATGGGCTGAGAACAATGAGGGAATGAATACAGCAGAAAACACACAGTAGGCAATCTGAGTCTACGAGTGCCACATCCTCAGAGTTAACCAACCTCAAATCAGAAATATAAAGAAAAAAAAAAATATTGAGCCAGACATAGTAGTGTGTACCTAGCTTACACAAAACAGCTAACCAACAAGAATTACACTTAGATTATATTAGGTGTTGTAAGTAACTTAGAGTGATGTATTACATGAAAGAGGATCAGCCCAGAGTATGTACAAATACTATGCCATTTTATAATAGGAACTAGAGAACCTTTGGATTTTATTATTTATAGGAGGATTAGAACTTTGCAGATACCACTTGTAAGGATATAAGTGTAGATAAATAGGTAAACATAATATAAACTTAAGACTTTCCTTCAAAAAATAATACTAGCCTGGCATGGTGGTACAAAACTTTAATCCTAACATTCAGGAGGCTGAGGCAGGCAGATTTCCATGAGTTCGAGGTCACCTTCTTCTACAGAATGAGGTCTAGGACAGCCAGGACTACATAGAGAGACCCTGTCTCTAAAAGGATGGTAAGTCAATGTAATTAAAGACTCAGATCTGGAGAAGCTATTTGCAAAACATATATCTGATATTTCCTTAATATATAAATAACTCAGAAATCAATAACAAGAAAGAACAACAAATAAAAATGAGCAACAGCTTTGAACACAAAGAGCAGGTAGCATGATATGAAAACACTGAATTAGCAAATGATTAATAATAATGATAAATAATATACATAAATATAAAGACATGATAAAGAATATATCATTATATATAAAGTGATAAGTAATAACTAGTTATAAACCTTAGCAGGCAAGACAACAAATGTATTATTAATAAACATCTAAAGTAAAAGGATGGGACACATTAGGTATAGGTGAGGATGTGGGGGAAGCAAGGTGCCCATGAGCTGCTGTGTGATGTAAAGTGCTAGTTCTTTAGAAAAGAGTCTGACAGTTTCTCCAGAATTTAAGCTGACCAAATAAGCAAGCATCCCACTCCTAAATGTTTACCAAGACACACATTTTAATCTCCAACTTTGATTAACCCAACCATTACATAGAGCTTCAAATTTGTGACTTGAGATCCCTCACAAGAATACATGGTTCAAGTACTCATCAGAATCCCAGCAATTGAGAGGTAGAGGCTGGAAGGTCAGAAGTTTAGAGCTAACCTCAGCTACATAGAAAGTTCTAGGCAAACCTGGGCTACATCAGACTTTGTTTTAGAAAAAAATTAGAGCAAAAACCAAATATAAACTAGAAAATGTTATCAATATATCGACTGTACATTTTCTGGTTGGAGAACCACGTACAGACTGTAGGCTGGAATATCATTTTATGTCTTTAAAAGGCAAATCATTTAAGAACACCTTACATTCATTCAGTTTCTAAAAAATACCAATAACGATGAATAGTTCTTCCTCCATGCTTGTTTACAGACCTTACATAAACATTGTAACTAAATTCTTACTGATTAAAGCACTTCCAGACTCCTTTCAATCTTATCACTGTTCTCTCTGCTTATAAAACGACGACTGGCAATATCAAAAAAGCTTTCAACAACTCGACCCATCCCGCACCCCCGGCTTGGCTCAGTTTTTCTCGGATGATCTCTCATCTATATTTTTCCATACAAAAGTCTTCAGCACAAGAATTTCAGCCATCAGAATCTGACTTTTCCCTAAGCTGTTAGCGAATTTGACGCCTGTTCTTTGTGTGGTCCTCTCTCTGCACATGCGCAGCAGCTGGAGTTTCCAGATGAGCAGGTGTGATATAAAGACCACATCAGATCAGCCCGTATCATTGCATCACGGAAAATCAGTTTGCTTCCCAATATAAACGGCAGCATGCTTTCAAATCTAGCAAGCACTGGTGTTCCCCCACGGTGTGTGAAACAGCTCAGACTCCTGACACTATGACAGCCTTTGTCTCTGTTTTGAGAACAGACAAGAGGACTGATGACTGATTCCCTTGAAATAGGCACATCTACATGCTCGTACAGTAAGAAAAAGAGCTGATCTTTCTGATCCGCTATGTTTTCCCTCTCTGAATATTACAGCCATTTTTATCTGTAAATGATATTTTTAAAAGTTGTGATGAATTCTCAAAAATGCGCTGCATAATACAACTCCATACATTTCAGAAGCTGACAGCTGCCCTCTGAGGTATAGCCTGACAGCCTAAAATCCAGAAATCAATCATCTAGATTTAGTGACGCTATGCCGTGGCTCCTAGGATGTATTGCGGCACCCAGGAACCACTTATTTGAGATATGCCATCGTAACTCTGATAGATTAAAGCTCCATATCCAGGAAACAATTGTCTGTGGGGGTGGGGGGGTGCAATCATAGATCTGCCAGGTTACAGCCCAGGACCCAGAAGCCAACCCCGGCAAGTCTGTGCTGCATGGAAGCTCCCAGAAACCTGTGAAACAGCGGGATGACAATTCTGTTCTTCAACAGCCCATTATGAACTAATTAGCATACATGAATTGCAGATTTGAAGCATTAAAGTGATGTACAAATCATTAATTTTTTGTCAAATCTATGTCATCCTTGTGTATGCTCCTATTTTAATGTTGCATGACAGAGAAAGAGGTACAATCCTCTGTATATAAAGAGAAGAGATTTGGTGTAGCTGATATAATGAGATCTATTTAAGCTCTATGCATTTGCAGCTTTGAATCTAGAGGCTGGTGGGGAAGCTGCACTGGTCCCATTAGGGTTAATTGTGATAGGATGTTAATATATTCAAAACCCCAGGGGTAGCTTCTACATGTTGTCTGAATGAAACCGGGGATGTTAGGGCAACTTCACGTTTGAGCTTTCTCTTTTAAAAGTCCTCCTTTTGATTAATATAAAGCGTCATGAAATCCTTCTCTCTGACTGCGGGAGGTAGAACTACTTACAATGAGAGCAGAGACCATAGGTGTGCAAGGCTCCAGTGCAACAGATATAGGCTTCTCAACCCAGTGCCAAACTTCATTTATAAAGATGTAGATTGTTGATGCCATGGAAAAAGGAAAACAACATCAAAGCCGATTCTCATACTGGAAAAGGCTCCTAAATATTAATTTGTGGTTTTCTGTATTGTTTCAGTGTATTTAATTACTAGAGCTTTTGGTGCTTAAACAACTGCTTGGTGTTTCATTTGAATTTCTTGTTTCTTACTACAGTGAAGTCACAATGCTTAATTTGTTAGTACTATAATCGTTTCTATAGCAACAAGCCTAATGTTACATATAAATATGTATGCAGTATGTATATAAGTGTGTATATACATAGTAAATGTGTAGTAGAGATGATTATGACTTTATTCTAAGAGCATGCCATGAAAAGACTTAGCTTTCAATGAAAATCCTAATTAAAAATGCAGATGTACTTTGTGAGGCTGAAGAGATAGCCACAGACTGAGTGGGAGCTGAGTGGGAGCTGAGTGGGAGCTGAGTGGGAGCTGTGTGAACAGGAGATAGTCTTGGTAGTTCTTTCTTCCTGGGAGCAGTTACTCCTCCCAGGAAGCTTTTTCAACCACATAAATTTTGAGTAAGGCAAAATTTAGACCAAATTCAGGGAAAGAGGTGTTGTTCAAAAAACCATATACAAGAAGCCTGGGGTTACACCCAAAATGAAGTTGGAAAGCCTGAGATTATTTCTCTGTTTTCCTAAAAGAAATGTTTATACACACATCATTTGCATCAGGCATTTCTATTTAAAGTCTACATTATAACTCTATTAAAGCTAAGTTTCAGAGTAGGGGAGCAAACACGCAGCCTGGAAGGTAAGATTTGCTATGTCACCTAACAGTGTAGAGCCCTTCAGGTGAGAGCCATAAATCCATTATCTCCAACATCAGCTTGGTCCTCGGTACTGTGGACGCTGGGCCATGACAATGACATGCCCTGTGCTGAACATGACTCCTCTAAAATTAACCTAATTGTAGGGGGCATGGTCATCTATCACTGGAAAATTTCAGCTCTGTGCGACAGTGATATGGTAACCATAGCGACTTACCTAAATAGGGTTTATTTTTCATGACTCATTGTAAGTGCAAAGATAAACCAGCTGAGGCCAGTGTGGAGGCTGCACAATTCTAACAGTGATTCACTTTGATTGCCTTTCTACTGTTTCATGCTAAACGTGACACCATAACCTTCATTCTCATACGACACTTGCTACCCACCTGCATACACATCCCATTCCAGGCTGAGCTGAGAGAATGAAAGAGGCGAGTGCTTGAGCTCTCTGACATCCTCCCACCCCTGTCTTCCGTAGTGAAAATATCATTTCGATCTTGGCTGCCACACACTGCTTTTGGATATAGTGTTTTGTGTTTGGGATTAATCAGCAAAGCGTTGGACAACCTCCAGGAAATGCACAAAATATGGAACACTTCATAAATTTACATTCTTCCATGGGGGCCATACCAAATCTTTTCTGTATCATTCAAGTTTTAGTACTCATGCTGCCAAAGAGAGCACAAGCTTGCTTCTTTTGAGGAACTAATCGTTGCTTTGCAGGTAGCTCCAACAGAACTCTGTGTTTGGCTACAAGCCCTTGATCAGCTCTTTGGTTCATGGTTATGATGTATATCCAAAATGGTTTGTAAAGGTGAGTTGTTACTGAGTCTGAAGTGGTCATTAGCAAAATGAGAGTACCTTTAGTAAAGACAATGGAAGCATGGTCAGTCTACGATAGGCAGTAAGCAGGATTTCTCTTCTCCAATAGGTACTTCCTTGTGATTTAAGCAGGACTGTGAAGTGATCAAAGGAAAGAGACCTTGGTGTCATGGAGAAAGGTCAAGTCCTTATTCCACACAACGTGGACGTCAGCTGGACACTACTCATCTTCTCATTTCATAAATCTTTCATTTCTATTCACAGCCCCATGTCTCACTAATTTTTTCCTCTTAATTTGCAATATTGGTCAGATGTTTTTCTGGTTTGAAACTATATCTTGCACTCATCCAAAATAAAAAATTATACACCAGAACTTAACTCTTTTTTGTTTTGTTTTGTTTTGTTTTTCGAGACAGGGTTTCTCTGTGTAGCCCTGGCTGTCCTGCAACTCACTCTGTAGCCCAGGCCGGCCTCGAACCTCTGCCTCCCAAGTGCTGGGATTAAAGGCATAAGCCACCATTGACCAGCTCAGAACTTAACTCTTAAAGTAATGGTGTTTGGCACTGGGGACCTGGGAGGTCATTAGACTATGAGGAGTCTACGCTCATGGAAAAGAACATTACTATTTTAAGAAAGTTCAAATGAACTTGCTCTTTCTTCCATCCTTTCTCCAGGTGAGACTGCAAGCAGAGGCACCATCCTGAAGGAAGAAAATGCATCTTCCCCAGACACAGAACCTGCGGGAACCTTGAACCTGAAACATTCAGGGCCTCCAAAATTGCAAGAAGTAAGTTTCTATTATTTACAAATTACTCAGTCTGATACTTTTGTTATAATGGTCAAAGATGTCTGCCATGTGGGTATTTGGCCATTGGCTGGCTCATTGCTGATAAGAATGCACACAGTTTCAGCAGGTGATTTTTACAAAAGCTGTAGAGTAGAATAGTCAGGAGCTACGGAGTCCCATAGAATTAGTCTCAGGCTTGAGGTTCACTTCTATAACTCGTGTGACTTTAATGAGTTTCTTTGTTTATCCAAATTTTGGTCTTCTTGCCAAATGAAGAATATAAAAACACCTTCCTCTGAAAGTTTCTGAACAGAAATGAATCAATAAACATAAAGCACCAAGAGAAATAGCTGACCCAAGGTAAGCATTTGACCACTGCTGGTCCTATGTATTATTATTATTATTATTATTATTATTATTATTATTATTATTATTATTAATTATTTTTGAACAGGATTTCTCTGTGTAGCCCTGGCTATCCTGGAACTCACTCTGTAGACCAGGCTGGCCTCAAACTCAGAAATCTGCCTGTATCGTCATTATTAATGCTGTTACTTAAACTTACTTGAATTTAAATCATGAATGTCAGTTCCTCTTTTCTTT
>CACVCL010028648.1:0-94617 GCA_902729485.2 Mus minutoides
CATGCTATCCTCAGCCTTGAACTGATCCTCCTGCCTTGGCCTATTTAATGCTAGCACTATGGGCCTGATCCAAGGTTGGCTTCTCAAAAATCCTTCTCTGAAGCTCCTGAGATGATACGATGCTGTCCCATGTTTCGACATGATTAGTAAATGTAAAAATGTGAACACAAAGTCATGGTTTGGGAAAATATGTAATTTGAACACACCATTGTTTGTGGCTGGAGTTTGGTTTGCTGAGTGCTTTCCTCTGGCTCTGTAATAATTTTGGATTTTATTAGTGAAGTTAGTCTATACTTGTTATTCTTCTTAGGTTTTGAAGTCAGAGAGTGATTCAGTGGTAGAATGCTCCATGGGTCCCAGGGTTTGATCTGCACCACAAAAATAAAACTTAAGAAAAGAAAATGGGGCATGGGATTTGAAGTTTTTCTCTTTGTAGATAGATAATAGCATCCCCAATACACTGCTGAATCTTCAAGGTCACTCTAACCTCCTGTTTTCAAATCCAATGGGGTTTCATCTTTTCTTTTGTTGGCTTATTTCTGGGGTCCTCATTTGTCCTAGCTTCTCTTTTCTCCTCTCTTCACTCTCTTTAGGTGGTTGGTGACCTCTTCTACCTCCTTGGGTCTTACATGGATGTCCTCCTCCTGACTCTCTTGTGTTGCTATCCGCCTTCCTGATACTGTTTGAGCATCTGACAGACTTGCACACTCAACAGAGCCTAAAGGGCCTCTATCTCCCCCCTTCCCCGCCACTCCCACTGCAACACTTACTTTACCATCATCTTCCCCAGCACCAGATGGCAGTCCTTCTTGTGAGTTTCCCCCTCAGGTTGTGGCAGTCAGTCCATCCTTCTTAGTCTTACTGAAAGCTATTTCCCAAAACAACTCCTTGCAGTCCCACCTGACTTAAGCCCTCTGCATCCAATCTGGGACCTGGGTTAGCACTGATGCTGGTACCCATCAGCCATCGCTCCCTACTTCTAGTGCTGCTGTTTACTTATTCCTTCCCTAGAAGCCCACACACTTTGATGGTGGCTGATCTAACTCCTAACTCCAAAAGGTAGATCCTACTTGGCTCATTTTTTTTTAATATAATGGGCCAGATGGCGAATATTTTAAGCCTTGTATATCACATAAGCCCGTTGCATATTTTCACCCCTCATTACAATGCTAACTGTAAAATAAAAAGCGGGCCACAGATCTGTCAATCCCCTGTGGCTTAATCATCCAATTTATTTCACCTCCTGGTATTTGAGGGAGGGTGTAATAGTCAAGGGAGGTAGTCAGTATAACTCCACAGGAACACTGGCAGCAGTTCTAATTCCTGAGGTGAAAATGTTCTTTCCTCCATCTTGGGCACCCTCACCACCATCTTCACTCATGCTAAAGGAACTGCTCAAATACCACAGACCTCCTATTTCCTTCAATAAACTATATAGCCACACAAACACACACACACACACACACACACACATACACACACACACAAACACACACGGATATTGTTGAAGCTTGCCCTCAGCATAGCTATAGCCATTTTGTTCCATGCCTGCCAGCTATTTCATACTGTTGCTGTAATATCCCAGGTAGTCATTGATGCAGAAAAATAATTTGACTCAGAGCAGGGTCATGCTGACCAGACCACATACCCTGTTATGTTCTGTATGTTATGAGGCTTGTTAATCTTAAGAAATTCCACAGCCATAAGCTTCACTTAGGACCCATCAAATTAAAAGTCAATATGAGCTGTTATGTCTAAAATGGCTTGAGTCAGGGCTGACCACCAGGCAAGCACTTCCAGCACCTGTGTATGAGCTCATTGTGTTTTTTTGTGGGCTTAGCCTTTGTAAGCTGAGAAATGTCCAGCTCACAGCTTTTAGCTTTCAAGCCTGAGCTGCTGTTGCCCTGGTCGACCAGTCTTTAGGTGTGTGTTCAATAAACCAACCTGACTGAATCGGTGTTCATGTGGTTTGTGGGGCGACTCCTGAACTGATGATATATATATCCCAATTCACATTTGTATGTGTTATGATTCCTAAGATTCCACCATCAAGTCTTTCTGGTCACCAGTGATAGATCAGATTTCAGCTGGATCAACATCTCTTCTATAGATGGAATATGATCTGTCCGGTTTCACAGCTATGCATAGTGGGTTTGCAAAGTTCAAGTCCAACATACCTGCTCCTTACATTGAACTGCCTCCGTTTATGCTACTGTCTGGCAGCCTGACCTGTTCTACTTCTAGACCTAGATACCTTCCTAACCAATTAACCCATCCATGCATATGACACCACCAGACAGACACCTGGAGAAAGGTCATTCCACTTAGTCCTGGATGAGACCACAGAGCTCTGTTTTTGCTGTAACAATCCACAATGAAGCAAAGGTCTATCAAAGCGACCATCTCTGATGAACATACTTTCTTTGTCCAGATCTCTGTCTCTCATATGTACTTGTGTCAGATCAGCGTCTTCAATTCAGTTAATGAGTCACAGGAACACAGGTGATGTGCACAGGGGATGGAAAGGCTGGAACTTGCTCTCTTGTGGCCAAACCACAGCCATTATGAGAAGCAACTCGAGCTAGCTTACTAGCTTACTAACACATGACATAAGGGAGTGAGGTCATCCATGAAGCAGAGATGAACCAAACCAGCTGAACACTGCATAATGCTGCTGTTCATCAGACTTACCAACCATGACTTTAAGTTACTAAGATCTGGGGTAGTGTGATACCCAGAAACAGACACACTTGTCCTAGTGCACAGATTTGTATGTGAAACTTGACATCCTGGTAGGCGTTCAAAGAGTGATGATCTCTACTTTCTTGCCAACAAGTGCACCTGTAGACACTGCCTGGTGCCCACCTTTTAGGCAGGCTGAAGAACTCATTGAGTGGCTAGCTGGTCCAAGGGACATTTTTTTGTGATGGAGCAGATGTGGACCCGCTGCAACACTACTCCTGTGGTCAGTTTATGCTTCCGATTGATTCTGGACCTCTCCGTTCTGGGCATAGCACCCCAGGGTAAGACAGCCTGCACATCTTGGATGTTCGACATACAGTACTTTACTTACCTGCACTCGTCTTTTACTAGACTTTTTTTTTTTTCGAGACAGGGTTTCTAGCCCTGGCTGTCCTGGAACTCTCTTTGTAGACCAGGCTGGCCTCGAACTCAGAAATCCACCTGCCTCTGCCTCCCGAGTGCTGGGATTAAAGGCGTGTGCCACCACGCCCGGCTATACTAGACCGTTTTAAAAACAAAAGTGGAAACAGGCAGCGCAAGCACAAGGCACGTCTGGTATGCCTAAGAGGTGGCAGAGCCTGAATTTGACCCTGGGGTCTAGGTTAAAAACCGGCCATCATTTCTAGTGACCAACAGTAGAAACCCTGCTTCACAAAATCACGTCCCTGCTCCTCTCCCTACTTATTTTCAAGGTCTACGGAGGTGGGTGTCAGTGACCAGGGCCAGCTCTCAAAACTGGTCGAAGGCCCTGGGATGATTCTTGCGGGATGCCAGGGTACCACGTACGAGGTGCAGTAGGTCTTCAAGCGGCGGTCACAGTCGCGCTTCAGTGGCTTCTCTCTGATTTTCCCTGCCCCGTTCCCAGATCCCATAAGATCTCTAGGGTCCTTGGTCCCACCTGTCCCCTCAGGTCCCATCCGAGGATCCCGCCCGCGAGTTCGAGAACCCCGCCCCCGTCGATCTTCTCGGTACGTGTTGGAGGCTCCCTTCCGCTTCGAGTCTCCCTAGCGACGCACGACCTGTTTTGGTTCTAACCGCTAACCCTCGCGGTTCCCGCCGCCGCGGGCGAGTCGGGACGTCGGCTCCCGGCAGGAGGCGCGCACGCCAGCGTCGGGCGCTGGCTCCACCCCTGCAAGCGAGCACGCGCGCGCGGCTGCGGCGGCTGGGGCGGGGCGAGCCGAGGGGGCGGAGCCGCCGGCGCCGAGGCTAGAGGCAGAGGCTGAGGCAGCGGCTGAGGCTGAGGTGGCTGAGGCTGAGGCGGCGGCGAGGGGCTCCTAGCTGGGGCCGCGGGGCCAGCCGAGGCCGCCGCAGCTCCCGGAGCCAGACGCCGGTAGCCCGCGGGCGCAGCGTGAGAGGAGGTAAGGCGGCGAGGACGCGGGCGGCCGCGTTTATGTAAGCGCGGGGCAGGTGGCTGAGGCCGCGCAGCGCCGGCGGCCGTGGACCTGACCACAGACCCCAGACCCTATGGAGCCCGGCCCGGGCCCGCGGCGGGCTGCGGGGTCGCTGGCGCATCCCGGGCGGCGCGCGGAGGGCGGGCCGCGGTCCTCTTGGATGCGCTGCGCTGCGGGAGGAGGCTGCGCCCAGGACGGCTTGTCCGCTCCTGGAGGCGCCGCGTCCGCGTGGGATGCGCTGCGCCGCGGCGAGCCGACCGTGCGCCTCTTGGACAGGAGGTTGTGCCCGCGGAGAGGAACCTGTACTCCAGGGAAGGGACCTGTGCCCATCAGAGAGGAGACTGCGCCCGGGGAGGGGAATGGTGTGCCAGGCGGAGGGGACCTGTGCTCCGTTGAGGGGACCCTGTACCCCGGGAAGGGACCTTTGCCCAACACAGGGGACACTGCGCACCGGGAGGGGGACTCTGTGCCCTGCAGAGGGAAAGCTTCGCCCGGAGATGGAGGACCCTGTATCCTAGAGAGGGGACCTGTGCCCTGCAAAAGGGAAGCTGCGCCCTGAGAGGAGACACCCTGTGTCACTCTGAAGCTGTGTCTGGGGATGGGGATCCTGTGCCCTGCAGAAGGGACCATGTGCTTGGTAGAGGAAAGGTTGAGCTCTGTATCTTGCAGAAGGGACCAGTGCCTAGCAGAAGGGAGGTTAAGCTCGGGGTGGGGGGTGGGAACCCTGTGCTCCGAGGAGAGGAAGCTGCACCAGGGGATGGGGACTTTGTGCCCTGCAGAAGGGACCATGTGCTCCGCAGAGGCGAGACGGCGCCTAGAGGAAGGGCACAGGGAGGGAACCCCATGCCCTGCAGAGAGTATACTCTGAACTCCGAGGAGGGAGACCCTACCCCTATATCCCACAGAGGGAAGGCTGCACCCACTGAGAGCATCTTGTGTCCTGCAAAGGAGACCCTGCGCTCCCACGGAGTGGACACCGTGACCTGTGTGAGGCAGGCTGCTTTTTTGGTGGTCCGTGCCCCTTCCGAGGGCTCAGAGCCCACATGGGCGCTGAGCGCCTGGGTGACGAAGTTCCGAGTACCCAGCGCGTCTGCTGCTTGTGGGAGCCATCTGGGACATTAGGGGTTGGAGGTGAATTTTGACGCGCTCACATAGGCAGGAGGAAAATCACTGTGTGTGGTGTCTGTGTGCAAGGGAAATGTCAGATGGGGCTGTGGTCGCTAGACTGTAGTGGCGCCGGAGTCACCTTTGGAGGACCAGAAGTGTGTTCTGTTCAGGATTTATGAAGGGGATATCCGCACTGGAGTGTCTGGTTGGAGGTCAATGTTTTCACCTAGCTGGTTTGGGTTGTTACTTCTGATGAGGGCATCTTTTTTTCTTCTTTTGAAAACCATTTATTGCGTTCCATTCTGGAAGTATAACGAAAAGAAGCCCGATAACTTGGCATTTTTACTGGTAGGTGCTGTAATTAAGATGATCAAACATTAGTTTTTACTGAGAATAGAAACAATATATTAACCCTCTTTGTTCCTTTGAAAGGAAGCTGCATTTTCCAAACCTGTTTTTGTCTCAAGACAAAACTGTTTGTAAAAGCCAGCTGTCTTTTGTTTTTTTTTGTTTGTTTGTTTTTTCTTTCTCTGGGGATGGATGAAACTTCTTTACCCTTTTTCCTTAAGACAGTTCCCTGGAGGGAAAGAGCGAAGAAGGTTGGTTGGAACAGCTCCTTTTGGGATGAGAGAATTAATGGTCCCTTGGTACAGGATCCTCCAAGGGGCAGATTCACAGCAAGGGCCCCCACAACAGGAGCTTGATAAATAGTGGATGAGACACACTGGGCTGGGTGCTGTGATCCCACAGTGGGGAGATGGAGTCCACAGGCTTAGAAAGGAATGCGTTCTCCTTGCCTGTTAGATGTCAAGGGGTTTCAGAAACTGGGCACACTCAGTTACTTCTACGTCAGCTGTGACACTCTAGTTGGAAGAAGCAAAGGAGACCTTTCTGCAAGGACAGTGTTGAGAGAAACTGATGACGCGTATCTTCCATGATGTGTCCATTCAGTCATTGCTGGTAGGCCCAGGCAGGAAGATTAACTACCAAGAAAAGAACATCATCCTGAAAATACATCTTGGCTCATAGGCAAATTCACTTCTTTTTAAGTTTATGTGCTGTAAAGCATTTAAACTGCTTTAGAATTTTTGGAATAAAAAAATCCTTTAAACCCATCTTGTCCAGTGAGTGAACAGTCTCCAACTGGTCACATGCTAGACCTCCCCTCTGGAGGTACAGCACTGACTTCTATAGCACAGTACAAAAACCTACTGACAGTTTGCCTTCTTAATCACTTTAAGAGTTAACATTTAAAGATAAAATTGTACTTACCAAAGTGTAAAGATTTTGCTTGTAAGTTTAAAAAATGTAAGTATGTGCATAATACATCCAGGAAGACAAGCTATGCGTGCGTATGTAATACATTCAAAAGGCACACAGAATAGGCTCAACCTCACTCTTCTCTGTACCCTACTGCTCAGTTATCTACAGATGTTACTATGTATGGATTGTACATTGTCTCAGTAGAGGTGTGTGTGTGTGTATGTAGTTGTGGTATATCTTAATATAGTTTTTTTTTCTTCTCCTGGTACTTTGGAGTGAACCAAGAGCCTAGGACATTTGAGGCAAGTGCTTTACTATTGAGGTATATCACAGCCTTGAGAAATGATCTCACTAAGTTGCCCAGGATGGCCTTGAACTCAATCTATATGCAGCCCAGGGTGACCTCAAATTTTCAGTCCTCCTGTCTTAGGTTCCCCATTATCTGGAATTATGGACCCGTGCCATTAGGCTCAGCTTTTAAAATATAATGCTTTGAAGTTTCCCTTAACAGTGTAACAGCAGGATTCTTATTTATACAAGGGCACAAGGAAGACCTGCTCATAAGTTTTAATCCAAAATTCCTTTATCAGTAAGTTGTATTTAAGAACTGGATTTTAGTGCCTTGAGTGATGTGATTAGCCATGTAAATACACAGGACCAGAGAATGCTGTTTAAATAGCTAGGAGGTTATCTAGAGGCAACTTCTGAAGATGACAGTCAGTGAAGTTATGCAATCACTAGGGAAGTGGTCAAGGTTAGGATGAAGGCTTGGAGAGTCAGTTTTCTGTGTTACTTTCTAACATACAAATTTCCAAGTCCATAATTTGCTATAGGGGAAATGGTTATGCCTAAAAACCTTTTATCTAATATGTTCCTAGTATATAAAGTAAGACAAATAACTAGCAATAATTTCACTTAAAAATTATTCACTAAATCAGTGGTGCTCAGCCTTCCCAATGCTGCGACCCTTTAATACAGTTCCTCATGTTGAGGTGACCTCCAACTCTAAGATTAGTCCCATGGCTACTTCATAACTTTAATTTTGTTTCTGTTATGGATCATAATGTAGATGTATGATATGAAGAATATCTAATATCTGACCCCCATGAAGGGAGTCTACCCCCAAGAGGTCATGACCAACAGGTCGAGAACTGTTGCATTAGATTAAGATTCCTTATTCCTTAATGAGTGTCTTTCTTGAGGTATGCCTTTTGTTTGGAGCATGGATGAAGAAGATGCAGAGAGATATACCTTACTTTCCGCTGGAATTAGGACCACTAATATCAAATTGTTGCTTGCTTTTAAACAATTTGATAATATTGCCTGCTGTTCTTCCCAGTGTTTTTACTTATGTGGCGCTCTAGGAACATGTATGCCAGTGACTTTGGTTTTAGGCATGAAGCAAGAAGGGAATGAAAGTAGCTCTAGATCAGTGAGTTTTCAAACCTGGTGCTGTTTTCTTTCTCATCAGCGGTACCCGTGTTCCAGGTTCTGTCCTGGTGAGTCTGATGAGGTTCTGCCCACCTGAGGTTCTCAGTATGGGAACAGTGGCAGGGTGAGCAAGACACTAATGTCTGTGTACCCTGAAGGGCAAAGGAAGAAAGGCTAGGTGGAAGCAGACTGAATAGGTGACCGAGGAGTGTGGGGTACAGCCTGATGCAGCCTTCCAGGAAGAGGAGACTCTGGGGTAAAGGCCTTGACATGTGTTGTTAGCATCAGGGAGCCATTGTGGCCAGGGAGGGAGCGAGAGAGGCAGGAAATGAGGCTGGAGAGATGGGGAGGGCTGCTTCTTGCTGGAGTGTAGAAGCTGTGGTGAGGGATTTAAATTTTAATCCTAGAATGATGGGAGGTCTTAGGAGGGCTAGCCTGCCTGCTCTTCCCCCTCCCCCTTTCCATTCTAGAGAGTTTTGAACAGGGCAGGGAAGGACGTGATCTGGTTTATCTTTCAACAGAATCATTCTGGCTTGTGGGTTTTCAGGAGCTTGTCATGTGCTAGGCTGTTCCAGGTTACTGTATGTTTGTCAGTTCAACCAGTCAACAGCCCAAAAGGTGAACGTTATTACTGTTCGGTTTTCTTATTAATTTATCTTATTTTTATGTGTATATGGAGTATAGGCAATGAGGTCAGAGGACAGCTTCTCAGATGGTCAGTCCTGAGTGCCAGCACCTTTACCTGCTGAACCATCTTTGGAGTCTGTTACTGTTCTTCCCATGTTATAGATGGGGGTTGTCAAAGCAGCGAACTGTGAGGTGCTGCTCTTTCAAGGTCACACAGTCAGACAGATCCTCTCTCTAGCATGCCACACTCAGCCCCCTCACTCCAATGCCGCAGGCAGGAGTGCCGGTGGAGACCAGAGAGGAAGCCCTGTTAGAAGCCTGATCATTAGGCTGGGGCTCTGGCAAGGGGAAAAGGTGGACTCATCACTGTGTAAGATGCTTTCTCTGTGAGGTGCACCTTTTTTTTTTTTTTTTTTTTTTTTAAATATACCTGACAGAGGAAGATGTGCCAATTAGAGAAGGGCAACCCTTTCTTACCACTTAGTGTTCATTTACACTCACTGAAAGGACTGACTTGGAGTGTAGATTATCGTGGTGCTTTTGTGCTTTCATTTAAAAAAAAAAGGATACTGAAGTAATACACCACAGCATGCTGCTTAGAGCTGAGTCTTCTGACTTTTAGCGTGAGGTAGTGCCATATCGGTGGAGTAGGAAGCCTGGGGAGGCTTAGGGTTAGGGTAGGGATTAGGACTTGAGAACTGGAAAATGAATCCTGAGACCTTGCCCAGTAATCATACCACACGCTTGTCTGGGGGTGGCGTTAAACTCTTAGCTGTGTAGTTTTTCTGTGTTTCAGTTCTTTATCCTTAGTTCAAGGAGAATAGATTTTGTGTCTTGTGTATCCGTGGTGGTACGTGCCTTCAATTCCAGAATGAAGGAGGCAGTTGGGGGCCCGAGAGAGGAGTACATAGTGAGATCCTGTCTCAAAAACAATTACGAGAGAGAGAGAGAGAGAGAGAGAGAGAGAGAAATGAAAGAAAGGAAGAAAGAAGGAAACAGGCATTGAGTCAATACACTGAGCTAATGTAGAGGCCCTAGAATAGTACCTGACTAGCAGTATTTAAGACAGTTTGCTTTGCTTATTGTTTTTATGATTAGTCATCTGAATAGAGATTTGGATAGAAAGGAAAATTCAAGGTCAGGCTCAGGAAAAGATTAGGCCAGATATGCAAATTGAGGTGTCTTTTTTTGAGGATAGCTGCTGTTTCATCTCATAGACGACCGGACAGTGAATATGGATGCAGAGGAGCAGAAGTAGGTACAGGTAGGGACTCTTGACAGGGAGTCCACAGGGGCGGGGATGCCGGACTACCGCTGCTGAAGAAGGCAGGCAGGAGGGCTCAGTGGTCAGGAGTCTAGCCCATGAATGATCAGGTGCTTCTCAGTCTTAGGGGGTCTGGAAAATATTTCCTTGGATCTGATAAGAGGCAGGCCATCAATGACCTCAGTGGTTTTTCGAGCAGTGGGGAGAAGGGACATTTGGGGCATTAAATGTGGATGACTCTCTAAGGAAGTTTTCTTTAAAGAGAGCAGACTCATGAAACTCAAAACTGGAGGGCTAGGCTCCTGTGCATCTTGTTTTGGATAGTGATGGTACTATGGTCATGACTTGGTTGGAATGAACATTGCAGGAAGCAAGTCCTTGAAAAGGTTCCAGGGGCTGAAGGGGAAAGGATGTTCAGTCCCAGCAAAGAGGTAGCTACTGCCTTCAGTTCATTCAAATGTATTTGGAAGACTTGCTGCCTGGATTAAGAAGAATGGCATAGAACTTAGAACACTGGTTTTTACAAGCAAACATGCCTAATGGCCTTCTAATGAGAGATTTATATGCAATGGAATTTTTCTTTATTAAAAAGTTCCCTTGTCTCTAAGTGTCCTCAGTGGAAGGAAGGTTAACATCTTAATTTATCAGATGTAGCCCTGATGAGCAAACCTGGCATCTGAAAGCTCTAGAGGAAATGCCAGCGTGCATTTGGAATGTCCCCCAGCCCCAGAGGAAGGCGACATGGAGAATGCCGACACAGAGATGTTCATCGTGTTTAACAAAGCTTCCATTAGGTTGATGACATACCTTGCCTTAGCGGAAGGAGCCATATCATTGTCTAGTTGGAGATTTGAAGGTGGGGCTGGATGGACAGACATGTAGGGACAGGTGGTGCAGACAGTGCAGGTTTTTTTTTAAAGCTTTCACATAATGTAGAGGTGGGGAAAGACAGAAGACAGTGGGTACAGGACTGGATTCAGGAAGAGGAGAGATGAAACAGAAAACACTAACTCAGACTCAGCTTTTCCTACTATCCCCTCATGACATCATCCTCAGAGGGGGGCAAGATTTCACTGTGCAAGCGATTAGCTCTGCAGCAGACATCATCAGTATCCTTTGATTCAGTCCAGTTGGATACTGTCTGCCTGGAGATAGTAGATCCCCTAGGCTAAGTAAGGGCTCTGTCCTTAAGATGGTCTCCTCTTCAGGCTGTTTATTGTCTGGACCTCTGGAACTTCTGACTGACCAGTGATCAGTCAGGATTCTCACAACCCCACCTCAGAATGGCTCCCCGAAAGTAACCATTTTATTCACATTTACAGTTTCTTTCTTTCTTTCTTTTTATTTTAAAGGTTTATTTATTTATTTTATGTATGTGAGTACAGTGTAGCTGTACAGATGGTTGTGAGCCTTCGTGTGGTTGTTGGGAATTAAATTCCATGTATTTTGTTTATTTCTTTGCCTTTTGAGACAGAGTTTTACTGTGTAGTCAGGCTGACCTTGAACTCACTGAGATGCAACTGTCTCAGCCTCCTGATGCTAGAATTAAAGGCATACACTATGTCCTAGTTGGGTTACCATTGCTATGATAAAACACCATGACCAAAAGTAACTTGGGGAGGAAAGGGTTTATTTGGCTTATACTTCCATATCGCTATTCATTGTTGAAGGAAGTTTGGACAGGAACTCAAACAGGGCAGGATCCTGGAGGCAGGAGCTGATTCAGAGACCATGGAGAGGTGCTGC
The DNA here is from genome assembly GCA_902729485.2 of Mus minutoides. Taxonomy (NCBI): domain Eukaryota; kingdom Metazoa; phylum Chordata; class Mammalia; order Rodentia; family Muridae; genus Mus; species Mus minutoides. Next base: position 11,572 of record CACVCL010028648.1, read on the forward strand.
TTACTGGCTTGTTCACCATGACTTGTTCAGCCCACTTTCTTATAGATCCCAGGACCACCAGCCCAATGATGGCTCCACCCATAATGGGCCAGACCTTCTATCAATCACTGATTAAGAATATGCCCTACAGGCTTGCCTATATCCAGATCCTCTGGAGGCATTTCTTAATTGAGGCTTCCTCCTCTCTGATGGACTCCAGTTTGTGTCAACTTGACATTAAATTGGCCAGCACAACCACCATGCCTGTCTCACATGTATTTTGATCATATTCACCTAACTCTTCCTTTTAGCTTCTCATAGATACCTCCCACCTATCTATCCCCATCCTGTCCAACTTCTTGCTGCCGTTAAACAATCCAGTGAGTCCAAGTTGTGCTGATCATATATTGGTAGTTATGGGGTCATTCACTGGAGTGTGGTTGACCTACTAGGACCCCATCCTTTAGGAAAAAACAACTTGTCTTTTCCTGCCCCAGAAGCCATTAACTATCAATGGTTTCTCTCTATTTTAAATTTATTTATGTATGTGTGTGTGTGTGTGTGTGTGTGTGTGTGTGTGTGTATGAGAAAGATAAACAGAGAGACAGAGAGACAGAGAGAGAGAACACAAACAGAAGTTAAGGAGCTCTTGTAACTGAGTGGTGATGCCAAGGGCCTGAGGAGTCTGGGCATCTTCAATGATGAACATTTTGCATCAGATTATCCACTAGTATATTATGTGTAGCATTTGTTTCTACTTATAGAGTCTTTGAAATATATCATCTCATGCCTGGTGGTGGCGGCGTACACTTTTTATCCCAGCACTCAGGAGGCAGAGGCAAGTGGTTTTCTGTGAGTTGGAGGCCAGCTTGGTTTGCAGAGCCAGTTACAGGATGCTCAGGGCCACAGAGAGAGACAAAAACCAAGTGAAATATCACCTGCCGCCTGTAAGTCTTGGAATTTCCAGGCTTTGAACTGGCAGAGCTGGTGCTGCTCAGGGAAGTCAGGTCATTGCACCTGGCTCATGCCCCGTACAGCTGTCCCTCGTAGGAGATCCCATGGCTGATACTTTTTCAGATCAATCATGAAAGTAATTCAGAGAGGCTCAGTGACATCTTGGGAAAGTTGGGTGCTAGCTAACAGTTACTAAGCTCCTGTGTGTCACACATGGTTAGTCTCGTCTGATCCTTATGCTGGTCTTGGGAGGATACTGTTACGTGGGACTGCCACCGCCCCTTTTTTATTGCTGGGAACTTGCTCGCAGGGCTTACCCAAGTGGCTGCCTGCCCAATCTCCCTTTTTCCACTATGTGTCCTTTCCGTTTGTTCTTGACTAGCAGCCAAGCTTGACCTCTTAATACAAGGCACATCACGTCACTCTCCTGCTTGAAACCCTGCACCTGTTCCATCTCAGGTGCTCCCAGCGGTCCCTCTGTCTCCTACCCCTGGTCTGCCCTTAGCCTCTAGTCAGCTCTCTCATCTTTTTGCACACATTCCTATGTGCATGCTCTGTCACCCCTCTGGTTATCATTGTCATCTGCCTCTACCCCTAACTCCCTTCATTTCACATACAACTTACCTGGCAGGAACAGAGGCCTCTGGAAGGCATGACTGTTGCTCTAACTATCCCGAGGCCCAGAACAATGGCTGGCAGATGGCAGGTACTTTTAAATCCTTGCTGACTGAGGCAGTGACTTTTTCTTATTCTTTCTGTAGGTGGTAAGCGATAGAGCCTGGATTGAGGAAGTTGTCTGCCTCTGCAAACGTATGCTTTTCTGTCTTACGCACTGCCCCCCGCACCCTACTGTACTTGCTGAATCAGTCATATATTTATGCCCATATGTCTGTGTTATCTCCAGACTTCCTTGCTTTTCTTTGTAGAATAGAAACATTTCAAAACACTCAAAATTGTTATAAAATCACAAAGTACAATATAGTAAATTAATCTGTTGGAAACAGGGTGCTCACATCCTGAAAAAAAAAAAGTTGTGCCTCAACAACATCATCTTACACTGTTGGGCGGCATGTGGTTGAGATGCATTCCCTTAAGTGATAACAACATTGAAAGTCGGGTGCTCCGAGAAGTTTCAGAAAAAAGCAATCAGACAGAATGAAAAATCTATGTGATTCAACTATGCAGGCTTACAGGAATTAAAATTGGAGATGGTGCAGCTTATCAGAGAACCAAACAGGAGAGTGCTCCAGAATTTAGGGACTTGGCAGGAATAATCCGAGCTTGGTTCTGAATCTGCCCCAGCTTCCTTGAGTGTGAAGTGGAGATGCTGAAGTGGTGGCTTCCAAGGTTCATTCCTGTTAAGGACTTGTGTGAGTAGGAGTGAAAACTGTGATTTCTGAAAGTTTTTGGGTACTACCCATTATAGAAGTCCTGTGCAAGTGTAGTTAACGGCACATACCATGACCCTCACGTCCTGGCCTCTAAGGTTCATACCAGGCATGCAGGCGTCCCATTGGGTGAATGACTATTAAAAGGGTATAGCGTTCCAAGAGGGATCTGAGGAATTGAGCGGGGTTGGGGCAGAATTGAAGGAGGTGAAGTAAGAGACTCAGGTTTTGTGTGGAAATAGGAGACAAACCTCACAGAACAGAGTTGGTCAACCCTTTTGCACTTCATTTGGTACAAAGGGATTATTAGATTGTCTGTTGTCTTCAACTTAGCAGTTCTGTGAGTTTGGGGTCATCAAGATAATCAATTAAGATTTAATTATCCCTTATCCTAACATTATTTACCAATTGGGCTAGAAAACAAAATCAGAAAGTCACACAGGTTTCCTGTGCTTTTGCTTATGGGCAGTGCACATAAATACAAACTATTTTTGTTGTTAAAAGTGCAGCCCAAGTACACTGACCCCATGATGGCTAGCCTATATTAGGTAAGTTGGGTCTATTGAGAAAAGGGATTTATTCGAGGATGTTGGGAGCCTGACCTTTGAGCTCTTCCAATAGGATGTCTTTTATGCTTTGTTTCTTTTTCTCTGTACCAGGTACCTTCTTCCTCAGATTTTTTTCTTTTTCTCCTGAGGTGGAAACTTGTGGTGGGTGCTGAATTGGCAGAGCCTGTCACCTATATGTATCCTGGCTGCACAAGAGCAGGTAGAATTCTGTCTGCTGCCTCAGAGAGAGGGCACTCAGTACCTGGGTGGCCCCTGACATGACCACCCCTCTCCCCCAAACACACACCTCACACAAGAATGGGAGAAAGCCTTAGTGTTAATCTCTACATGTTCTAGGCCTGAGTACACATGGCCTGAGACCTATCTGTATGAAGGTAAAGGCTCCAAGAGAGTCAGATACTTGGGTCAGAGTTCAAGGTGCAGTGACCCAATTGTTCATGTCCACACTGTTCTAGACAGGAGGAAAATTGGTTACATCAAGTGCATGGTAGTTCTTAGCGTCCATGAATACAGATTGATCTCTCTGGGGAAATATCCACCCAAAATAACAATAAAGTTAAATTGTTATTCTGGAACTGAATTTATCATTTTGTATTTGGGTTTATTAATTTTTTTCTGTGTAACATAGTGTTCTTTTGTGGAATACCCTCAGGGGATTATTTTTCCTTTCATAATACATTGAAAATTTATTTTCATTAAAACGCTATCTAAACTTTTACAGAATAGAATCTCATGCCAATAAATGTTCGTTGTTGTTTAAACTCCCAGTTCCAAGAAGGTAGTGGCATAGTAGCCAATGGTGGGTAACTGGTGCAGTTAGAAGCTGGTTTGGGGAGTTGAATCTGCATCTTTGTTCCCTGAGACGTGGAATTGAGAGGAATGAGTCATAAGGGTGTCAGAGCTACACTTGAGATCACAAAGTTCAACCTAGATTTCACCATTGCCGAAACCCTGTGGGGAAAAAAAAATTGGCTTGCATAACATCTCCACTGGCTTTTGGAAGGGCTCCGAGGAAAACCTCTGTCTGGATTCTGTTAACCAGCTGTCCTTTGGCACTTATGCCGCAGAGCTACCAGGAGCAGAGACATTGGCTTCTGCTCCGGGGATATATTTTTTGGTACCTCATAGTAGATGATTATCGCCCACATGTGGATGCCTGAGTGGCATATTGGATCATTTCACAGAAACTCTTTCTGTTCTTTAATTCCATCCCTCTAGTGAGACTGTGTAAGGAGAATGAGTATATTTCCATAGAGAAAGCCAGTGCTGAGTAACCTGCAGGGCAGTGCCAGTGTGTGCCTCCTGTGCATTGCCTCGCATGTAGTTCCCAGTCCTGCTTGTGAAGTTCTCCCTGTGTTGATGAGCTGTAGATACACATGGGATGTATGTGAAGGGCACACTCTTAGTGGGCTTAGGTTTGTTTATTCCTGAAGACTCTGGTTGGAGCAAACTGTGGGGGGAGGTGTGTGTGTGTGTGTGTGTGTGTGTGTGTGTGTGTGTGTGTGTGTCTTTTTTTCTCTGCAGCAGTTTTGAGCACAGAGATTCACCAGACTGTGCTAGCTATGTTTCCTGAGAGCAGGACAGTGCAGCACCATGCAGGCATAAGGTCAGCTCCATGTCTTGTTACAGTCCATCCAAGAATTGATCCAGGAATTTTCTCTATCTTACTGACTGCTGAAAGAAGCAATACATACTGCAAACAGGATCAAAATGTCTGAAGGTTAATTTTCAGAGCACTCTGGAAAGATGAGGCAGAAAATGAAGTTGCTTATTTTTAGTTAAGAGATTTTCTTGCAGGTCTGAGTTGTGGCAATGTTACCATGGTCCAGTTACCTGGCGTGTTCCTTATGTCTGTTTCAGGTATTTTCATTGCCACATGCCATCTGCATGCAGTCTCTAGAGTCCCTTTTGCCAACCCTTCATCTTCGTGAAAAAGGTCCTAGGTAGACTTACATGCATCTAAGGTTCACCCACCCGCAGGACTGCAGGGGCCTGCCCCTTTGTTGTGTGGCTGTAACACATCCTGGTCATCCCTTACCAAAGGTGACCTTTAGGCTGTTTTCTGCTTTGTGACTATTGCTAATGGTGCTACTTCAAACATTAGTAAAAAGTCTTTGTGTAGACCTGCTTTTCTATTTCTGTCCAATGGGTTAGTTTTCTATGGCTTTCTACTGAGGATTTCTCCAGACTGTGTATCTTGGTTGTTTCTGGGATGAATTATCTTGACCATAATGTTAAACAGAAGCTATGTAGGTCTTTTAAACTAATTTTTTAAAGATTTATTTATTTATTATATCGAAGTACACTGTAGCTGTCTTCAGACACGCCAGAAGAGAGCATCAGATTTCATTATGGATGGTTGTGATCCTCCATGTAGTTGCTGGAATTTGAACTCTGGACCTCCAAAAGAGTAGTTGGTGCTCTTTAACCGCTGAGCCATCTCTCCAGCCCCACTATGTAGGTTTCTTAAAATGGCAGTCTTATGTCAGATTCTTAGCAGTATTTGTGTGTGTGTGTGTGTGTGTGTGTGTGTGTGTATGCATGCATTTCTCACTTACCAGAAGAGAAAATCAACTGTACTGGTTGATCCATGGAACCCACTAAATAAAACTCACATTCTGCCTGTAAAACCACATAGATGCTTACCTTTGACCTAGCTTCACTTCTAGGAATCTCCCTCAAGACACATCTCCAATATGTGAAAATGTGTAGCATGACCTAGATACTCAGGTACATGAGAGGCTTGAAGAACAGGACCATCTCTGTGGACTGTCTTGCAGCAATTTCCTGGACATGCAGAGTATGAGTGTTTAGTGAGCTTCCTTCGTGTGGGAACACATGTTGCCTAGATGTTTACACAAGAAGTGTGGATTGAGGGGCGTGGTCACAGCAGGGTGTAGAAATGATAGGGAAAAGGGATGGTCATGACACTGCTACAGTCCACCTTTGGTACAGCCTGGCCCTTGGAGACACAGATATTTCATGCACTCAGAATGAAGTAGACAATTAGGATACATGGCAACCCTATATGGAATACAAGTAGAGACCCAACTAGAGCAAACTAAGGGAAGACAGTATATTGACTGGATTCTTTAAAGGCAAAACTAGAACCAAATGAAATGCTATTCTATTCTGGTAGATTTGTTTCTCAAGGGTCAAGGGCTGTGTGAGGCTGTACTATGTGTATATATAATGTTTAACATAGTGGATAACAGAAGCCAGGATTTCCCTTGCTCCGGGTTTCAGATAAGGACAGGAAGGGCTGGAGTGGGTTGTCATATTGGAGTTGGATAGTCTTTAATGTTACAGGGCAATGCAGATGTGTGTGATCTCACATAGATCCTCTGGGAGGGTGCAGAAGCAATGGCTCCCAGTATCAGTGTGTACCATACACCCTGTACTGTTGCTTGCAGAAGATGTCTGTTGGCCAAGCGGTGGTGGCTCATGCCTTTAATCCCAGCACTCGGGAGGCAGAGGCAGGCGGATTTCTGAGTTGGAGGCCAGCCTGGTCTACAAAGCGAGGTCCAGGACGGCCAGGGCTATACAGAGAAACCCTGTCTCGAAAAAAACCAAAAACAAACAAACAAACAAAAAAAGAAGATGTCTGTTGGTGCCAAGAAGAGAGGAAAGGCCTAGGAGCCAACCCGAAGGAGCCCCTCGTTAACACAGGAAGGGAATGATGGTTGATTAGTTCACAGCATAAAGTGCAGGTCACTCTCCACTGCTATTAACAGCTGACCAGATAAGCATGTAAAAATGGGAGAGCAGACAACTCTTCCTCATAGAAAATGCCAGTCAGTGTGGAAGGAACAAGGGCCTAGAAGCCACAGTAGGCAAATACCGTAGTTCCAGGACAGAGGCTCCAGAGGTTGGTGCTGAGAATAGTGAGTAAAAGTTGAGGAGAAAAGGGATATTTGCTTTGTAACAGAGCATTTTTACCCCAAGTTGTTTATTTATTAAAAAGGGAAAATTAGTAACTTTAGAGTGGAGAAAGGCAACAGATAGTGTCCCCCCAGGGATGACCTGGTCTACAGTGAGCCGGCCTACCTCACGTAGTACACTAGTGTCCCCGCACAAACAGGCTCACTACCTAATAAGAGGTGACTTGGACTGATCCATCTGGGTCAGCTGTCAGTGCTCTGCCTGTGCTCTTACAAAGTGATACTTTAGGAGACGCTGAGGGATGAGTGCTGGCTTTGCATTGAGGGCATAGAGGAGCCACAGCAGTGAGGTACAAGAAGCAGTGCTGGGTGGGAGCCTGGAGAGACAGGGTTCAGTGGGAAGCTGCTGCATGTCAGTCAAGTCCACGGTGTGGCTAACGGTACCACACCAGAGTTTGACATATCCCAGGTTGACAGTTTCCTACAGCTCACAAACCTATGCTTAGGCTTTAGGGAGAGGTGAGGTGAAGGGCATATGAACCCTTTGTATGTTTTTTTTCAATCTTCCTCTAAACCTAAAATTTCAAAATAAAAAGTATAGAAAGAAAGCATGGGGGCTGGTGAGATGGCTCAGCGGGTAAGAGCACCCAACTGCTCTTCCGAAGGTGCTGAGTTCAAATCCTAGCAACCACATGGTGGCTTACAACCACTCGAAATGAGATCTGACGCCTTTGGTGCGTCTGAAGTCAGCTATAGTGTACTTATGAATAATAATAAATGAATCCTTGGACCGGAGAGAGCAGGGACTGAGCGAGCGGGGCCGACCGGAGCGAGCGTGCAGGAGAGGCCAGCCTCTGCCTCCCTGCACAGTGTGTGTTCCTCTGCTGCCCGGAGGGGCTTCGGTGGATCTCAGTAAGATATCTAATTCCTCCTGAGTATCCCGGCTGCCTCTCTAGCAGCAGTGTGTAGCACTTTGCAAATGTCCTTCCATATACCGGTGGGCACTGGTTCTCAGGGACAGGACTTCTCTCCAGCTGCCAGCTGTGATCCAAGTACTAGATGTGTTATGGGGTATTTGCTTCCCAGGGTGGAATGAGTATTTCCTACATTAGCTTCCTGCCTTCGTTAATTTTTGGCTTTAGTTTTCTTCCTTCCTTGCTTTCTTATCCAAAAAGATTTTTATGTAGTTACATTTGTCTGTCATTTCCTTTTGTCTTTTGGGCATCATATCTCATCTAAGAGCATTTTCTTTGTACTGTTATTCATTTTCTTCTAGTAGTTGTTTTGCCTTTCACATTTAGCTGATTCATACAAAATTAACTTTTTGTGGCTTGAGGTCTGCCTAATATGTTGGGCTCCATTAAAAAAAAACAACAACTTTATATTTATTCTTTGTGAGTTTCATGTCGTACACCCCAGTTCCACTCATCTCCCTGTCCCCTTATATCTGCCCTCCACCCTGACAACCGCTCCCCACAAATTAAAAAACAAACAAATGAAACAAAGCATAGAAAACCTCTCCTGTGGAAGCTGTAGTGTGTCACAGTGTAACCCCCTCTGTCCACACATCTTCACTTGCAATGAGTCATTGGTCTGGTTCGAGGTCTCTGGCTTCTGTGGCACCATCAATATAGGGTCCTCACCGATTATCCTGTTGTTGCCCTGTGTCGCGGAGATCCTGCAGTTTTGGATTGGCAGGACTGGCCCTTTCACACGCTCCAACAGTTCACAGATGATGTAGATTTTGGGGTGGGCCAACTCAAAGCCTTGGATCTGGCTGGGGTAGCAGCTGAGCTGGTCAGCCTGTGATCTCTCCTTTACCCAAACCACCAGAGCCAGCTCTCCAGCACTGCTTCAGCTGGGTCACCCAAAGCTACCATCAGCAGGAGGCAGGGTCAGCTCTTCCACTTTCATGCCCTAGGTCAGGCTCACCCATACCCTGTCTCCAGAACCAGCTCTCCTATGCTATGCTGCCCGTTAAGGCCCACTCTCTCAAGTGCTTCAACCAGCCAGGGGCTGGGCCAGCTCTCTCACTCTTAAAACCTCAGGGCTAGCTCACCCATGCCAGCTCCTCAGTGCTGCTCAGGCAAGGTAGAGGGTCCATTCCCCTGAGAGCTACAGCTGATGAGAGGCAGGGTTACCTCTCCGGCTCTCAGCTCTCCCAACTAGGGCAGATAGCAAGGGGTGAGGTGAGGTGAGGGCATCACCCTCTCACCCTCTCTACCTCTCAGCAGATGAGTGGTGGGGACCAGTTCTCCATTTTCCATGCCCTCACCTGCACCACCTCCCTCCAGGGCCAGATCTACTGTGCTGCCCAGACAAAGAGCAGGGCCTGCTCTCCCAAGTGCTTCAGCCAGTGAGAGGCAAGGCCAGCTCATTCTCTCCTATGACCCCCACCCGGGGTGGGGGGGGTCAGCACTCTTGACTGCCTTAGGTGCCCAGGAGCAAGGGGGCAGAGGTCATTTCTCCTGCACCCAGGATTGGCCTTCTTTTTTGAGTGGTCTGCCCCATGCCCCCAGGGCAAGCATCACTACAGTAGAAGTTTCATTTTTTATCCTCCAAGGCTTGCTATTGTATGGAGTTTGTATGTGAGTGTAGCCAAAAAAACTAAAAAACAAAAAAACAAAAAAGAAAAGAAGAAAAAAAAAAAAAAAAAGCCAGGCGTGGAGGCACACGCCCTTAATCCCAGCACTCGGGAGGCAGAGGCAGGTGGATTTCTGAGTTCAAGGCCAGCCTGGTCTACAAAGTGAGTTCCAGGACAGCCAGGGCTATACAGAGAAACCCTGTCTCGAAAAACCAAAAAACCAAAAAAAGAAAAGAAAAGAAAAAAGAGTGTAGCCACAGCTTGCGATGATATCTCATGGTGTCTACATAGAGGATCGTATTGTGAGCACATGGCCTACTTATGGCATCGTGCTATCTAATGCTTACTTGTAGCATTATTGTCTAGAGTCTTGGATACCCTGTGGCTTGTACTACATAGATGGCAAGGGTGATGAGCAGGCTGCTTCTTTGACCCAAGTCCCCTCGTGCTGCCATTAGGTGGGGGATCCTTGTAGTTGTTCTGTAGATGTTACCTGTGGCAAGTCATTCTCTTTCCTGAGTTTGCTAAGGACTTTTAAGAGTCATCTTTGTCAAGAACAGCCATAGGACTTACTGTTTGCATCCTCTGCATCTGTTGAGGATGGTTCCCCTCTGCAGTCTCTGTTCAGGAAATTTCCTGATAGGCCTCCTGACATTCTGAGGAAAACCCGCTTCTCACACACTGTAAACTCACGTCTTCTACTTAATACCTTCTTCAAGAGGAAACTCTTCCCACTTCCAGCCCCTGAGCTTTTCCTGAGTTTTGAGATGTGGTCTATAGACTGAACAGTATTCCTAGCGGTGTAAATATTTATCAGCTGCCTATCAAGGCAGGTGAAAGAGCCTGGTTTGGAGCATTTGCCAGTTTTGTTATTCTATATTTTTATTTCAGCTGGTTGGCAGAATTGCTGGAAGTGTGGGATTGTTGTGAAGCAGGTGATAGCTTTCCTGTCAGTGTTCTCATGTGGCCATCCCCAGAAATAGACCGTGATATCCAGTCAGCACTTTTACCTCTCCAGGTGACTGCTGCTGACCTGTGCCACCATGGTGTCCTCATTCTTGGCTCAGATCCCTCCCATGTTTACCTTTAAATAGTTCTTGGGTCCTGAGCCTTGGGCCACGGCTTCTGTGGTACCAGTTTTATTGGCTACACAACATGGGTTCGTGATATCTGCTCTGCTTAAATGGGAGGGGCGCCATTGGCTTAAATTTACCCAACTTCTCATCTTTAGCACAAACTAGACCTTTCTCCTTTCATTTGTCCATCCAGTCATTGAACAGACCTTTTAAAAATTCCTACTGTATGCCTGTTAGGATACAGTTTGGATGTTGGACGTATAGCAGGACATACAGGCATCAGTCAGCCTTGTCCTCATGAAGCATCTGTCATTTGGATGCCTTGTCTATTGACTGTCCCTGCCAATTTTCTCCTTACATAGACTTTCTCTTATTTTGCCCCTGGTATTATTTTAAGTCAACCTGATTCCTTCCACTGGTTGAGTTTTGAAATTCCCTGCTTTGATGTTAGTTGACATTCAGCCTAGTTATGTATGATTGTTTTTGCTTTTACTAAATTCTTAAGATTAAAAGGCAAAGAGGTTGAACTGTGAATTTTACATTAGAAAAAGTTAATGCCAAAAGGGCTATAACCGTATAGTAATTGGAAATTTAGTTCTATTATGGCATGGACTGTCAGCACTGAGTGAGCAGTGGTGGGCCTGGTCTATGTCAGTCACTCTTAAAGAGGGCAGGAAGTGATGTGGGCCTCTGGTTTGAGTTTCCTTTGGTTAATGTGTCTTTGGGCAGCTTGGTGGCTATGAAGATTGGGAGCCGGGTCATCTACACATCCACAGTATGGTATGGTGGGCACAGCCATGAGCTGTGGGTGAGAAGATGGATACTCTGAGTGGTGAGCTTCGTTAGGAGGAGGCACTGGTGAACCCAGATGGTGCATGGATGGTGTTGAGCTGGGCATTTGGATACAAGCCAGGGGACCCCGGAGGCCCATCTGCTCATCATTCTGCACAGTGGGTTGGGTTTCTGCTGTTCTAATCCTCTGCAAACTATTTTGTCTTTAGTTTAAACATCATTATTTTATTTTAATAAGAAAACGGCTCTACTTTATTTATTTATTTATTTCTACTTTATTATCAATTCACAAGACTCTAGAGATCAGCTTCCTCCTCAGATTTCTTGAAGGTGGGCTCAGAGGAACAGAGAGGCCTGTAGATGCCGTGACCAATGGAGGGGGCCTGGGATGTGGCAGGCCTGTGCTGAGATCCTATTCAGCCTCATACTTTTCCCTTGAGCCTTACAATAGCATCCTCTCTAGTGCTGTGTTGGAGTAGACAGTTCTCCCATCCTTTCATTTGTGCGGTGACTTATCATTCTCATTCTTTTTACAATGTCATAACTGGTTGGTTTGATGGATTCAAAACATCATCATCAACAACAAAAAAAAAGAAAATGTCTTGGGAGTATACATGGTTTCTATTTTTAGTACAGTTATAACTTGGGATTTAGTCCTTAAAGGTAACAATTATGAGACCAAGTCTGGGAGTTGATTACTGTTATTTCATCTAGTCTCCCCTCCCCTCGCTTCCTCTCTCTCTCTCCCTCCCTTCCCTCTTCTGTCTTTTCTCCCATTAGTTCTCTCTCCTCTTCTCTTCTTTCTCTTGAAACAGTGCCTTGCTTTGTAGCCCAGGCTGGTCTTGAATTCTTGATCTTTCTGTTTTAGCCTAGTAAATGCTGGCATTACCTGCCAAACCACCGTGCCTGGCCTGAACGTTAACTTTAAACATCAGGATTGAAGAGCTCTTGTCTAAAATAAAATTTCCCCTCCATTGTGTTGTTAGATAACTATAGAGGAACATGTTGTGTTTGCCCCTGTAAGTCACCTGGTTGTGACTAATGCCAATAGCACATGACACAGGAAAAACACGGCTTCCTAAATATTAAACCAGTGCCAAAAACTAGGGACTGTTCCAAAGCCCACTTAACATGAGGGGCATGGTCACTGGAGCTGTTTATAGCATCATGCTTGAATCTAACCTTTCACCTGGATAATGTAAGACATCATTTTAATAAAAGAGCCTTCATTTCTGTAAAACAAGAGATGTACATCCTATATATTCTTGTGTTTGTGCACACTGAGCACACACACTAGCGCGAATGTGTGTGTGTGTGTGTGTGTGTGTGTGTGTGTGTGTGTGTGTGTGTGTGTGTACATGAGCACCTCTACCATGGCAGGCATGTGGAAGTCAGAGAACAACTTTGTAGAGTCTCTACCATGGCAGGCATGTGGAAGTCAGAGAACAACTTTGTAGAGTCTCTACCATGGCAGGCATGTGGAAGTCAGAGAACAACTTTGTAGAGTTCTGGAAATCAGACTCAGGTGTTTTGCAGGGCATGTGCGTGCCCCACCTGCTGAGCCATCTCACTGGCCTTCCCATCTTATTTTTCTGAACAGTATATCTCAGTGAAGTTGGAACTTGCTTGTTAGAGACAGGTTTCCACACCCACCCTGCACTGGAATTATGGACAGCCCCACTTACCCCCCAAACCCTCTGTGTTTGATGGGAATTGAATTCAGGTTCTCCTGCTTGCACAGCAAACACTTCATTTCGTGAGCCATCTCCCCAGGCTCTCTTCACTTATTTTCCTGAACATAGAGCCTAGACCCTAAAGATGTCCAAAATTGCTATCACCTCTGGTGTTCTGAAGCCAAAGAAAGCTTAATCTCTGAAGCTGGTAGGGTGCTCTGTTAGTCGCCAGTGGATCAGAATAGATTTGGTGTCTCAGATCACACCCCAAAGCTGACACAATTGGAACAATGAAAACCAGGAAGCCAAAGGCTCTAAAATCAGCTCCCAGGCAGGCAGTCTCTGAGGAAGGAAGCAGCCCCAACACTGCCCATGTTGCCTGGGGCTTCACTTAGTCATTTGTCCTCGGCTGGGAGCCAGATCCTGGCTGCTGTGTACCAAGGTGTTATGAAGATTGCCTGTTGTTCTGGGCTTCTGTATTTCCAATCAACTCTCAAGGCTAGGAGAACCCTTGAAGACCCAGGTGAGGGATCAGGTGTGACCACCCAAGTCTGCTTATGTATGGTCCCTTCTGCAGGCTTTCTGAAACATCCATCTCATCCTGGAGAGCACAAGATATAGGCACTGGTGGGTGTTGAGTCCTCTCTCTGGTCAGGTCATTGCTCTTGTTGATGCAGAGGTATTTCTGTACTGCCTCCATGTTTCTGGAATTAAGCTTGTTTTGGTAAAGGTTTAGGTGTTAGAAATTTCCGGAACTTCTGAAATCTGTTGAGGCATATGCACGGGCATTCTTGACGTCTGTCTTTGTGCCTTCTGGTCAGGCCTCATATTTCTTCCATTTTGTGTGCCTCTTTGCCGTAGAGGTCCCTTCCACTGCTGGCCTGGAGGAGCTGCAACATCTGGTCTCAGGACTCCTTGAAAGAGGAATGGGGGCTTGGTGTGGTGGACCCTGGTAAACCTGGAAGCCACTGCTGCCTAGGCTCTTTATACATGGTGAAGGCTCTGGTGGGCTTTGGGTTCACCTGGTTGTCCCCTCTAGCCCTCTTCCACTCTGACAAACAGGGCAAAGAACAAGCGAAAGCTGGCCCTTGCTGGTGTGGAGATAGCTAGTAGTGTAGACGTATCTTGCAGACCATAAGATGAAAGATAGCCACTGTGAAAAGGGGGAAAAGGTGGAAAAGGTGGAGACCTTGGAACAGGGCAAGGGTCATCTCAAGAGAGAGGCTTCCTGTCCTGCACTGAAGCAAGCGTCTGTTCTCACAAGCTGGTGATAAGCAGCTCTCCTGATTTCCTTATGGTGTACACTTCATTGGCTCAGGGTTTGGACTCCCCCTGACTCTGAAGTGGCTCTTCTAATCCTTAGCAGCCTGCCATTTGTCAAGGTTGCCAGCCAATGTTTGTGTCAGTCGAAGTGTCTCAGAAGGACTTGACAAGACTGGCCCTGCTTTGGGGCTGTGCCAGCCTAGTGGCCTCTTGGCTTATCTCCTCTGTGTGCAGAGACTCCTTTCTGCTTTTTTTTTCTGTGTGCTCCTGCTCCCATCCTGAACCCCTCCCAGCCTCCGACTCTGCCCTTGACTGCTGCTGTCAGCCTCCTTCCCCTTTCACCCTCCACGCATGCTCCAGTGGATGTATTTTAGGTGTCTCCCAAATCTACATGCTTAGTCCCTGGGTCCCACTACTGACAGGAGAGCATGCTGGGGCTGGGACAGGAGGCCAAGCTGCAACTCTACTCTGCTACATCAAAGTGGGGTTTTTCATCTCCATCTCTGGTCTTTGAGTCTGATAATGGCTGTTCTTTCTATAGCATGATAAGGAAGCAGACCAGAAGGAAGCAAAAGCGGGTTGGGAACCAAAGGGGAGGAAAGTCATCTGAGTTGCTTTGCTCTTTATCCCCAACCTCCTTAGGAGTGACAGCACCAAAGAAAATCCAGAAGGGTTCAGGGAAGGGATGGGAGCCCTCTAGAGACTTGGGAGTTTTTCCCTCTTTTCATATGCTCTTCAAGTTTAGTTTCCCTGTGGGATGTTCTGCTGTGAGCTAGAACTGAGGGAAGGTAGGTTCCCTGAGCTTTCAGCAGCACCCTCTAGAAGAGCTGAGGGACTGGCCCTCAGTGCTTACAGAGAAGGGGCCACAGGGCTCCTCTCAGTTAAAGGGAACAAAGGCACCATCTTGCAGATGGGAGGGGCCAGACTCATGAGGACTGCATCTTCCCAGCCTGAGAACTAGTCAGGGATGCTCTGGTGAAATGGTATGAGGTGACTCTCCTGGGGTGGGATAAATTCAAAGCTGTAGTTTGGAAAGGTCACTGTGTCACCACCTGTGGAGTTTCTATGACAGGAGGGTTAGTGCTAGTGGGGACTTGAGATATGCCTGTGAGGTTTTGTGTGGTTCACTGGGACCTTGCCTCATTAGAAACAGCTCAGAGGGCCATGACTTCAGCAGCTGGGAGGTGCTATGATTGGAGGCAAGGCCATGCTGGTCACTAGCACTCTCCCTTCTCAGTCTTCTGGTGGCTTTCTGGGAGCTTTAATCTCCTGGTTTTCCAGGTGTGTAACATCTGCAGCTGTGCTTCATTTTTCAGTCTTCCTCTTCACAGCACTTGCCACTGACCACTTGGCTGCTAGAGATCTAGTGCATAGCCCAGAATCCCTGTTTCCTTTTGTCACTCAGGTCCCTTTCATCTGTGTGCCCACTATAGTCCTCAGAGACAGACTGGTACCTCTGGAATAAAAAACCTCTATTAGCTTCAAGATGTATTGGCCCTGGCTTCTATCTACCAGCTGTCCCTCAGACTATCCTCTCCATGTCCATTGCAGCCTGCGGCCTCTTCATACAGCTCTCCCGTCTGCTTGGATCCTGCTCTTAGCTGCAGGAAGTATTCACCTTGGGTCCTGGAATCAGACTGACTGCTCGGCAGAATCTTCGTCTTACTGTGATTCATAATCTGCCAGGCCTGAGTTTCTCAATGTGCAAAGCAAGATGTTAATCCCTCATTTCTATGGTGATTAAATTACTGGGCGGTGTGTTTGTGGCAAGGTCTGGTGAACAAGATGTGCTAAGGAATCAGAAGCAGGTTTTAAGGTGGTATTTGTTGCATGTCCTATCTGTCAACTCCTTTGAGTGCCTACCCAGTCTTCTGCCCCATGCTCAGTTTCTCCCGAGGATAGAGGCGTTAACCAGTGTAGGCTGGGTCAGCTGGCCTAGCTTTTTCTCAACCCTCACTGCCTTTGTCAGAGTTAGCATTTGAGGGTTTTAGGCCAACTACATGATCCCTGTAGCGCAGAAATATCCTTGACAAAGGTGCCTATTTCCAAGAAGATAATATCTCTTTTACCAGCCTATGGTGGGGCAGGGCGAGCACTAACTGATAGGTGATGGACCCTGGCGATTGTGGGTGGTGACCTGACAGACATGTTTGCTCCTGCCTTCCCATTGAGGAGTGATTGTAGGCTCAGCGTTACTCCTCAGTGCAGGCTGGCAACGAAAAAACCGTGGTTTCCAGTGACACAGCAATGTCTTACTGTATCAATAAGTTACAGTTAGTTGTATTTCTATGCATAGTGAGAATCTATTAAAGTCACTTTAAAACTTTTTGAAATTTGTGTTTGTGTGTGCAGGGTGGCTGTGGGTGGTGGTGGTGGTGGTGGTAGTGGATGTCCAGAAATCAGAGGGACAGCTTGAGGAAGTCACTTCTCTTTTTCCACCATATCTGTCCTCGGAATTAAATTCAGGTGTTAGGCTTGGGGATAAACAACGTTATCTGCAGAGCTGTTTCCCTGATCCTTAGTGTTATTTTATTTTATTTTATTTTTTTAAGTTTAGGAGCATTGGGAATCTTTTTTTTTTTTTAAGTGTCATTTCTGTTGCATGCAGATCAGCTAGGGTACCCAAATCTGAGTTTGTTACTCAACAGTGTAAGCCTGTAACACACACTCCACCGTGTCAAGTGTACTTCACATCTGCCATTCCTGGGAATACATTGGTTAATTTTCCTGTTGTTTCAACAAGGTCCCCTGGCAAAAGCACCTTGGTTTTGGCCCACAGTTTGAGGGTACAGCTCATCACGGTGGGGAAGTCATAGAAACAGAAGTTTGAGTTAACCGGTCACATTTTGTCTGTGTTTAAGAAGTAGAGAACTGGTTGATGACATCGCTCCTCTGGTAAAATGGTTTGCTGTGCAAGAATGACAACCTGAGCCAGGCATGATGGCACATGCCTTTAATCCCAGCACTCAGGAGGCAGAGGCAGGTGTGTCTCTTGAGAGTTCAAGGCCAGCCTAGTCTACACAGAGAGTTCCAGGACAGCTAGAGCTACATAAAGAGAGGCTGTCTCAAAAATGAATGAATGAAAACCTGAGTTTGATTTTTGGAACCTACAGAGGAAGGAGTGCTGACTCTTTTTTTTTTTTTTTTTTCTTGGTTTTTTTCGAGACAGGGTTTCTCTGTGTAGCTCTGGCTGTCCTGGAACTCACTCTGTAGACCAGGCTGGCCTCGAACTCAGAAATCTGCCTGCCTCTGCCTCCTGAGTGCTGGGATTAAAGGCGTGCACCACCACCGCCCGGCTAGGAGTGCTGACTCTTAAAAGTTGTCCTCTGGCCTCCACTGTGCACTTTGACCTGTGTGAACTCACACATGTGTTTGTGCATATACAATAATAAATCAATTTAATTTTCTCCCTTTTCTTTTGAGACAGAATCTCAAATAAGCCGTCCTGGTGTCCTGGCTGGCTTGGGATTTGCTATGTAGATCAGGCTGGCCTCAAATTTATAGAGATCAACTGCCTCTACCTCCCAAGTGCTGGGGTTAAAGGGTACACAACTATGTCTGCCAAGTTAAAAAGTACAAAAACCAAAACTTTTCTTTTTTAGGAAATAGCAGTAAATACCCACGCTTGGCATGCTTTCATGTTTTTCTGCAGCCCAGGACTAAAGCCCAGGGAATGGTGCTGCCCACACTTAGGGCGGATCTTCTTATCCCAGTTAACCTAATCAACCACAGGCATAGGCAGAGGCTTGTCTCTCCCCTGATTCTAGATCTTGTCAAGTTGGTAATTCATATTAGCCACCATTCTTGCTGTTTCTGAGGGTGCCTCCTGATATGCCTGCCTGGTATGTGATGACCACAGTCCTCAGGTCTTCATGTATCTCGGCAGGGTGTGAACCTGATGCTACCAGAAAGCTGTTGTATCATGCTTACCTTCCATAGCCTTCTTGAGGCTTAGTCCCTTGCCATGTCTAGAGATAGGGATTTACACACAAAATAGTCTAAATCTGAATTTGCAAAGATAAAAGCATGCATGAAAATATAAAATTTTTGTGAACATAGTGCACATAAGCTTCTAGTCTTTTTTTTTAAGTATATAAAATTTGTGTGTGTGTGTCTATCTGTCTGTGTCTATGGTATATACATGAGAGTACAGGTGTCCACAGAGTCCAAAAGAGGGCATCCTGTGTGATAGTCCTTAGAGCTGGAGTTATGGGCTGTTGTGTGAGCAGTCTGACATAGGTGCTGGGGTCTGAACTCAAGTCCTCTTTAAGAGCAGTTTAGAGCTTTTTATCCATTGAGCTGTTTCTCTAGCCTGTGTTTTCTTTCTAAATACTTGATTTGCCTTTTTTGTCTTTCTGTTAAAGATTTTAAAAGCTTCATTTAAAAGTTTAACTTGTAAAAGCTAGTCAGCCTACGCAGCTGTTAAAGGTAGCACCTGAAGGTCATGTGGGAACAGGTTGGAATGCTAACTTCAGACTCATGTTGAGTGCTAGAGCATGCATGCTAGACCTGCTGACTGTCCATAGTGTGGAGCCAGTTAGTGGGTCAATTTTTGTCCCCAAGTCAAATCCCCAAACTCATAGTTCCTGAGAGAGCTCTATAGCAGTGGCTACAAGGATGACCCAGGAGGATGCCAGACTGCCCCTGCTTCTCTGCTAAGATACCTCTGTTCCAATAGCAACTCATCGTCTTGTGACTTTGTAAGTTTAAAGAGTGAAAGGTAAAAGGAAAGGTCAGGTCTTGAGTCCCAAGTTAGAGCGGTAGTCATCTAAGTTCCTACACAAGTGCTCTGCCTCAGCAGGATGCTGCCTGTGGTGCTTTGAATAGGTTTGTTGTAGGGAGCAACACTATTAAGAGTTGTGGCTTTATTGGAGGAGGTGTGGCCTTGGAGAAAATGTGTCACTATATAGTTGGGCTTTGGGGCTCCTATGCTCAGATTCCCTTGAGTGTGGAATCAGATCCTCTTTCTGTCTGCCTGCAGAAGATAGTCTCCTTCTGTTAGGATCAAGATACAGAACTCTCAGCTCCTTCTCCAGTACCATGTCTGCCTGCATATTGCCATGCTTCCTGCTGTGATGACAACGGACTGAACCTGTGAAACTATAAGCCAGTCCCAATTAAATGTTTTTCTTTGTCAGAGTTGTATTGTTCATGTTGTCCCTTCACAGCAATGAAACCCTAACTAAGGCACTGCCTGTCCTCTTCTCTTTTGGAGGATCCAACTGCTCTAGTGAGATCTTATTTTCTAGTATTTTTTTGTAGGGTTGTATTGCCAGCTGCTTGCATGCCATCCCTAAGCTAGGCATATCCAAGCTACAAGCCCTAGTTAAGCATGAGCCTCAGAATCAGCACAGCAAACAGTGCAAGAGAGCTAGATGCAGGGCAGAAGCTGCTGCAGGTATGGAGCCCAATCCTGGGTCGTGATTTCACAACTAATCAGGGGCTGCTAGGGGTCACCTTGGGGCTAGGCATGGTGGCCTCAGGCTCAGAGCAGGTCTCTTCAAGCAGCATCAATCAGGCCAGCATCAGTAACACCAAGTCAGGCTGGGCCACCTTGGTCATATAATCCATGCCCTGTTCTGTGGTCCTGATATGGGTAGGCACTGCTAGGAGATTCTAGTCAGGGAACTGGGAGTTTTCTCTGGGTCCTGTTTAGTGAGGGCTTGCAACTGTACATACAGTTTATGGTCAACACCAGACAGGATATCAGGATCTGTCTATGTGAAGGGAGAAAGCCTGTCCTTGTCCTCTTTGAGGCCCCTCTCCCACCTGTACACTGGACCTCCTAAGCTGTCTTGCCCTATCTACATACTGACTCCATTTCTGCTTTATGGCCTTGTAGTTGCCTATTGGTAGTCCTTGACCAGAGCTTTCTTTTGTAACCCCATGAGCTTCAAGGGAGAGCTCAGAAGATGCTCAGGACCTAGTCTTTGAAATCAACCAAGACCTGTTGAAATCTTTCCCTTGGAGCATACGAAGAGCTTTTGTATTAAAAGCCTTAATATAGTTCTGACTTCCGTAGTATCCCCATGGCACAACTAAAACACTTTCCCTTGCTTTTGAAATGGTATGATACTTATTTCCTGTGTTAGAATTTTGAGAATACCTTTTTCCGGGCATCAGCCATCCTTTTGCCCTTGGATACTGGTTCATATTTCCATCTTCTCTCCTGGCAAAGCATGTGATTTTTCAGGTAGCCTTCTGTATCATCAGCAGCACAGGCATTCAGACTGAGTGCCGCGTATGCCAGCAAACCTTTATTTTTGCTGACTGCTCACTGGGAATAGATGTAAGTACAGTGGTAAGCATGTTTTTGTCAGATATGAGTTTATGCTATAGTGAGCTATTTTTTTAAATTGACAATCAGAATTTTAAGTATTATCCTCCTTACTTTGATTAGTATCTACTTGTTACTGATACAGAATTTAAGTTTTTTTTTTTAATTACTGGAAATATTTATGCATGGTTTAAGCTTCCTCTTCCCACTCTGTGCAGCCAGCTCCTCTTCTAGGCTTAGGTAGTCATCTCCAGTGGAAAAGCCATTTTACTCAGCATATTTAAGGGTTGTTATCAGAAGAGGTAATGTACCTAAGGTGGCAGAACCCGCTGTCTACCACAAATTTATATTTTCATTTGTAACTGCATGCCCCATAAAAATGCAGGTAAGAAACCAAGAACAAGAGCTTCTTGGGGGAAATTGCTGGTGCCAGGAATAGGCAGGAGATGCTCAAGGTGAGGAAGTACTCAGGTACAGCAGCTCCACAGCATGGGAGCAACTGGAGAAGATGCCAGCGACCACTGCTGGGACAGTTTCAGCAACAAAAGTAGTCCTGTGTGATAGTGCAAAGTATACCTTAGCCATCTAGGAGTCTGCATAAACGGAAGTCACTGATGGTAAATAAAGCGACAAAGCTCCCCTGCTGGTGGAATCCACAGATACTGCTGTAACTGTGTCCTGAAGGGGAAGAGGAACACACAGGACCATGACTTCACCATGGGCCTGGTGGGGCAGGGTTGCTTCCTCCTAAGGGCACCGGGTTGAAGTGGACAGTGAAGTTCGGCTCAGAGAGAACCTTGGGGAATAGACACCTACTTGGTGGTCCAGGACAGTGCCACAGTGATGAGCTGGTTGCGCTGACAGTATGGATGATGTCATGAAGATTGCTCTTGGTCAGTGTGAGCTTCCTCCTGGTAACCCAGGCCCCTTCCAACCCCTGAGAAAACATAAGGCACCCTCCAGCCGTAAAAAAAAAACCAAAAAATTCCTGATTCCTTAGTCTGAGAAATTCATAGTCAGGAGGAACCTGAAGAGACAGAAGGACACATGTCAGGTCTTTGAATGGGAGGGGCATCTGAAGGAATGTCTGAGGAAATATGACTAAAGTATGGATTTCAGCTAATATTAACTAATATTAATTTACTAGCTATAAGAAGTATAGTAATATTAAATAAATGATAGGAACCTTGGTATGAGCTCTGTGGATACTTCATGTTTTGCTGAATTTAAAATGGTTCTAAATATGTAATATTTCAGACCAAAAACCCATTTAAGAAAAACACTAAAAAAATACCTACAATAATTCCTTAGATACTCTTTTGTGTTTATACCTCCTGCCTTAAATGAAGATTATCTTGTCCTGACTTCTGTATTGTTGATTTTTCTTTGTGGTTGTTTGCTTTAAACAGTATATTTTTAGATTTTATATTTTGAATTCAGAATGGCACATTCTCAAATAGCACATGAACACACCTAATGAACTAGAAAATACAACTTACCACAAAAAGCCCAGAGGCTTTACTTGCAGGGTCTTCCTGGAAGTACAATTTTATAAACTTTCCAAAAGTGAGAACAGATCTGTCAGATAGGATCACTATTGTCATTTTCCACATGAGTTTCCTGTAGTTTTTGTATTTTTTTTTTTTTTTTTTTTTGTGGCTGCTGGCTTTGGATGGCTTTGGACAAACCCTCCATAATCCTGGATGGTATTGAACAATGTTGGTGTTTTCGTTGGCCTTGGGTATCTTTGGATGTTTGAATTATGATGACTTACACATCATGAGTAGCTTTGGAAAGTCTTGTATCTATATATGGCCGTGGGCAGCCTTGGCTATCCTTGGATGGCCTTAGGTGACCTTGGGTATTTTGGATGGTATTGGGCAGTCATGCACGGGTATCCTTAGATGGCATTGGATAGTCATAGGTATCCTTAGGTGGCATTGGATGGCCTTGGAAAGCTATGACTATCTAAGGATGTCTTCGAGAGGTAGTTGTAGTTTGATTATGAAGTGTCCTCTGCAGATTTACATTTTGAACTCTTGGTCTACTGCTGGTGATGTTATTTTGGGAAATTCTGGAGGCTTTGAGAAGAAGGATCTAAATGGTAGAAGTTGGTTACTGATGATGGGTCTTTGAAAGTTATCTTTAGCCCTTGCTCTGGTTCCTTGTGATATGAACGGCCTCTGTCTACGTCATTTTCATCACAAAGAACTGAACAGTTTTGCCATGTCTTCCTGAAATCTGAAACTGTGAACCAAATCAAATCTTTATTCCCTTGTTTTAGTCACAGTGACACAAAAGTAAAAAATATAGAAAATTGGCACCATAGAAGGGATATCATTTCTTGGACTAAACGTGACCATGTGGGTCTTAGATCTTTGAAATTGGTTTATAGGCATCTAATACAGGAGTAGGTATAGGAATCTTATACAGGAGTAGGTATAGGCATCTTATACAGGAGTAGGTACAGTGGAGGAGACAGTTGCCCAAGTACAGTTAACTGACTTCTCACCCTAGCATAGACTTCTGTTCCAGGAAAGACTTCTATTTCCAGGAAATCATTAGTGGAGGTACCATGAACCCGAGTAGAGATAGACCCTTTGTAGTTTGGACTTCAGCAATAAATGCCCAGGAAAACGAAGAAAATCCACATGGAGAGGATCCTCAGGTATTTTAGAGCTGCCGCCATTACTATTGTAGTGATCTCTAGCAAAGATGATGGGTCTGCTGTGACAGAAAGGTACATAATGTACTAGTTTCATTTTCTGTTACCGTGATAAAATACAGACAAAACTAGTACAGGAACATTCACAGCCCTAGGTTATATAGTACTTCATAGCAGGGAAGCCAAGATGGTGGAACCTAGAGCAGATGTCACATCAAAGCCAGGAGCAGAGAGAGAATGAATGCATGCACGTCTGCTTACTACCTAGCTCACTTCCTCCTCTCTTACACAGTCTAGAACCCAAACCCAGGGAATGAATGGTGTTGCCCACTTCTATCTAGGCTGTGTCTTCCCTCACCAACTAACATAATCAAAAATAATGAAGACAGTTCCCTGCAGACATGCCCACAGGCCAGCATAATCTAACCCTCATTGAGACTCTTGTCCTAGGTGATCCTAGATTGTGTTGACATTTAAACTAGCTACTGCACAAGGTATTGCAGGGGCACTGTGAAAGACTCTAATCAGGGACATTTCAGGAGTGACCAGAAGAGCTTTGGGGAATGGGAGCTTTGTCTTAAAATCTCATTGTTAGACAGCAGAGATATAAACACTACCTAATGTCCTGTTGAGCTTAACTCTAGCCTATCTGGGTGCCTCACACAAGATATTGTCTCAACGTGCTCCAGCAGGTTTTCTGGATGACTGCTGTCTGCCAGAGGGTCTGAGCTTTAGTGACATGAGTAGAAAGTCTAATTTTCCCAAATGAAGTTCTCAGATACTGAGTACAGCCACTAGAAATGAGTTGGGTAATGGGGCTAGTGTGGAGTTGAGTAATGCTTGCAGTATTTTTGGCTTTTCTTCATAAGCAGCCTTCCTGTTAGCCTTCGATGTATCATTGATCCTTTGCATTTTAATGTTTGGCTATTTGGCTTATGTCTTAGAGGAACTTGAGTTTCATCTTGGCCTTTCGAGAATGAGAGAGATGAAAGGCCTTGTTTCTCTGTTTCCCTCATCTACTCCTGATTGGCTCCATCTCCTCTGCTCAGTCGAGGAGGTTCTCACATGACAATTAATTAATTGCATTTAAATGAGGCAACCCATAAGAGCCAGTCCCAGGGAAATACTGGGTTATTTTGATCATTGCAAAGATAAAAGCATTCTAAAATTGTATCTCTATGCTCTCCATTAAATTTCTTTCATCCAAGTATAAACTACACCTCCCTCACCCATTGTGGATGTGTTCTGAGATGCCTGAAACCAAAGCTTGTTGGTACTATGTTTCTCCTAACCATACATACCTGTGATAAGGTTTCAATAAATTAGGCCCAGTACAAAAGTAACAACAAAAAAATTGAATAGTTATCTTGTAACCAAAGCCACCATGCTGTCTTAGAACATCTTACTGTGTAGCACCTTGTCCTGTAATGGTGTGAGGTGATGCAGACCTGCTTGGTGAGATGGAGTGAGGCGCGGGATGTGGGCAGCAATATAACATTGGGCTAGTCAGTAAGAGTCACTTCAGCTGCGGCCCAGTGACAGGCTGCCTGATAACCAAGATGGCTACTGAGTGATGAATAGGCAGTTGGTGAGTACAGTGTATATATTTCAGACATGGGGATGATTCATCTCCTAGGTGGGGAAAAGCCAGACAATGAGTGATTTCTTTGTGTTACTCAGAAATGCTCAAAATTAACTGGGCTTTTAAAAATATGGTGGTACTGTGGTTGACTTGAGGTAACTGTAACCATGCAAAGTCAACGTGCGTGCAGATAAGGAAGAGAGAGATTTTAAGTTAGTATGTTTCTCTGCAGTGTAGCTCTCATCAAGAGCTGGCTTCCTGTATGAAAATGGATTGGGGGTTGTGGGCAGACAGAGGACTGGAAATGTGATTCACCTATCTGCAGAAGTGCCAGGAAACCTTTATGAGTCTGAACTTACTGTGTGAGTCTCTGTACAGGATGCCCATGCCTAGGCATTTCGGCTGGAATCAGCTCTTTCCTCTCTCTGTCTGTTTTGCTAGTGATACTCTTGTCTTGTTCTGTGATGTGACTGTAGAAGCCAATAGCAATCCGGTGGAGACATTCTTGTGTCATTTCACAGGTCAGGACTGTTTGCTTCTCACTTGTTGGTGTTATCGATAGAATTTAAACCTTTCAAAGCTTTAAAAGTTTTCTTTTCCGTAGCGGTATTAATTCCTTTCTTTCTCTTTATTGCAATTGTATCCTGGAACAGGCTTATTAAATTCCATGGGTGGTGGGGGTTATAGGTTCCTTTCTCTGCTTGCCTGTGTTGCCTGCTGGGTTTAAAGCCTTTTTATGATCCCTAACAAAGCTCCCTGTGTTCCTTGTGAGTAGAGGTTGTATTCAACACTGCAACCTAGACTACTGTGTGAGTGTGAGTGTAGTCTGCCGCTGCCTCCAGTTCTAAGTGTGTCTGTCTATCATGTTTCTCACGTCCATCAGGAGTTACTGACCTAGAGGAGGTGGGAGGAAGTACACAGACCCAATGCTGCCATACTCTCACCAGAGGCTCACTACTCACAAACCAAAAGGCATTGGGAGTTGTAGGCCCATGTGCGCTTGCTGCCCTCTCTAACTGTTCTAATGATGAGTGCCTTAGAGACTAATCAACAAATCATTAAAAGCAGTCTCTCAGCCACTCTGAGCAAGTTTGGCCTACTTCGCATGCACAAAGTTTTGTGACATTGTGAAAGACATCAGTCCTTCCAGGACATACACAGCTGTAACATCTTCATTGGGTGTTAATGAAGATGATAAAGCCAATGGTAAGATAGGCTTGTGAGCATCAGAGTGCTGACGTAATGATGAGAAAAAAAAAAGTGTTTTCTTTCTTTATCTTAAATTCTAATAAAGAGATCCAGAACCCACAAACACCAGTAATTTAACATGCATCATTTGGAAGTGGGTTATTTGTTATTGTTTTGTTTTTTTGAGACAGTTTCTCTGTGGATGTATCCATGGCTGTCCTGGAACTTGTGCTGTAGCCCCCAGCTGATCTGGAACTCAGAGATCCACCTGCCTCTATGAGGCACCACTGCCTGGCCCAGATGCAAGTTTTGTTTTTCTCTGGGAAGCACTAGAGATGCTTGAATATGCTTGAGAAGCTGAAAGATAAAGAAGGATTATGAGATGGAAGGCAAGCCGTAGGCTGGTAGTATTGACTGAGAATGGATATCCTGCTGGTGCTGAAATGCTCCAACCAGGAACAGGGCAGCCTGTCTGCCATCCCTTGCATCCTTTGAATAGTTTTTCTTCTAAGAGCTTTGCCTTTCTTCTTTTAGGTACTTATCCCCATCCCTCAAAAAGTAGAGAAGTAGGCAGCACTGAAGAACCCAAGGCAGGAAGAAGCTACATCAAGTACACAGGTAGAGATTCATTAGTGATGACAAAGAGAGCCTGGTGTACCTGCTGGCCAGTCGAGATGAGCCAAGGTCAAAAGAAAACAAAGACACAAATGATGAACAGAGAAAGGCAGTGTCTCTTTGCTGGCAGACTGTCCAAAAACCCTGCAGCAGACCTGTTCTCTGGAGCCTTGCCCTCCCCCCCCCCAAGCCTGGCCAGAGGCTGTGCATCAGATGGCTCTAGGGAACCACGATAAAAATAACTCAGATAATAAAAGGATTTCCCAAGGCAGGAGTATAAAATTAATATTCAAACACCAATAATATTTTCATACATGCCAAAGAATGTCAGCTGTGAGATGTTGTGTAAGAGTCAACGGCATCGGGGCTGGTGAGATGGCTCAGCGGGTAAGAGCACCCGACTGCTCTTCCGAAGGTGAGAAGTTCAAATCCCAGCATCCACATGGTGGCTCACAACCATCCGTAACGAGATCTGGCGCCCTCTTCTGGAGTGTCTGAAGACAGCTACAGTGTACTTACATATAATAAAATAAAAAATAAATCTTTAAAAAAAAAAAAGAGAGAGAGAGAGACAACGGCATCAATAAAGCCAGTGATAAAGGCAAAGCTCTTAGAACAAAAACTGTTCAAAGGACGAAAGGGATGGCAGAGAGGCTGCCCTGCTCCTGCTTGGAGCATTTCAGCATCGGCAGGATATCCATTCTCAGTCAATAGTACCTAAGTCATTTTGTGTTTTAAAAAAAGAAACTTTTGCCAGGCAGTGGCAGCACACACACCTTTAATCCCAGCACTCAGAAGGTAGAGGCAAGCAGATCTCCGAGTTCCAGGACAGCCCTGTCTACAGAGCAAGTTCCAAGATTGCCAGAGCTACACAGAGAAACTGTGTCTCAAAAACAAACAAACAAACAAACAAACAAACAAGATTTTACTTTTTTATATTAAGAACTTGCAAATAAAAACCATCACATAGCAAAATTAACCAGACCTCAAATATGTCCATCTTTTTTGTTTGTTTGTTTGTTTGTTTGTTTTCGAGACAGGGTTTCTCTGTATCTCTGTATAGCCCTGGCTGTCCTGGAACTCACTCTGTAGACCAGGCTGGCCTCGAACTCAGAAATCCGCCTTCCTCTGCCTCCCAAGTTCTGGGATTAAAGGTGGGAGCTACCACGCCCGACAAATATGTCCATCTTAATAAAAGTGCTTGGTGGGTTTTTTTGTTGTTATTTTTGTTTGTTTGTTTGTTTTTGTGAAAAAGACTTACACCTAGTAGACAAGGATGACCTTGAGCTCCTGGTCTTGCTTCTGCCTCCAAAGTGCTGGGATTATAGGCCACATTCACCACCATGTGATGCTGGGCCTTCAGTCGTGCTAGGTAAGCACTGTACCGACTGAATTACCAAGAGTAATATTATTTTTGGTTTTCGGGGTTTTTTTTTATAGTTTGTTTTTGTTTTTCGGGAAAGGGGATGGGTGATGCATGCAATTGATTTTAAAATTGAATAGAAAGTTAAACAGATTTAGAAAAAAAAAACTCTAGAGAAAAGTAGCTCAGAATAGATGACTGCCCTACCAGTAGCAGCACACACCCCCAACTGCCGGAGAGCAGACACCCACATACTACATGCCAAACCAGCTCAGCATTAGGTTGCATCTCCAACAGTGGTTCTCTAGAATACATGTACTGGTGATACCATAGCCATCCTTTATTGTGTTAGTAAACCCTTGATGAGTGTGCCATGGGAAAACTCCATCCATCAAGCTGTGGTGCTGTTCAGAGAAGCCTGCCTGAAGTATTGTGGAGTGTGTTCATGGACACATGAGTTAATGAAAGTTATTGTACACCCAAATGCAGATGAGAATCTAGCAGATAAAAAAGGAATACCTTACCTTGCTGGGCCAAGGATGGACTTAATTCATGCTCTTGACACAACCACCCACCATAGGTTTATTTCATAATACTACAGCCCAGAAGCACTCAGAATGGTTCAGAGAGTGAAGTGTTTAAAAGAAAGAAGGAAAGTAGGCAGTGTTAAATGGAAACATGGGCAAATAGGAAAGAAAGCCCTTTCAAAAGTGTAACTCAATTTAGGTTCAACAAAATGAAAGATGGGTGAGTTTGAGTACAATAAAGATGTTGCATCAGAAACTTTTGTCTGCTTTTTAAATTGAAGGTGAAAAGATCAAAACCCTGTAAGAATAGACAAAAGGCAGGACAGACAGCACACACATGTAAGCATGCTATTACATGATGAAACAGCATACACATACAGGCATGCTGTTACAGGACAAGATAGCACACACTTGCAAGCATGTTGTTACATAGCAAGACAGCACAAGCATGCAAGCATGCTGTTTCATGACAAGACAGCATACACATGCAGGCATGCTGTTACATGATGAGACAGCACACACATACAAGCATGCTATTACACAATGAGACAGCACACACATGCAAGCATGCTGTTTCACAATGAGTCAACACATGCATGCAAGCATGCTGTTACATGATAACACAGCACACACATGCAAGCATGTTGTTACACGACGAGACAACATACACATGCAGGTATGCTTTTATGGTCAGTCTTCATTGACAACTTGCCTGGATTAGAATCACCTAAGAGTTGCCCCTTCGGGAGTGTCTGGGAGCATGTTCCCAGAGAACTTTAACTGAGGAG
Source organism: Mus minutoides (assembly GCA_902729485.2). Taxonomy (NCBI): domain Eukaryota; kingdom Metazoa; phylum Chordata; class Mammalia; order Rodentia; family Muridae; genus Mus; species Mus minutoides. The sequence continues at coordinate 40,736 of CACVCL010028648.1, forward strand.
GGAAGACTCACACTGAATTGAGATCCCGTGGCTGGGATCTCATATTAAGATGGGAAAAGGGAAGCCAGCCAAGAGCCAGCAGTAATTTCTGTGTACTTCTGACTGACTATAGATGGTGTAACCAGCCACCTCACATTCCTCCTGCCACAGCTAGAGCTCTGCTTTCCACTAGCCTTCTCTGCCATCACAAGCTTTGAGCCGAAATAAAGGATTACTTCCTTAAGCTGCTTTTATCAGAGCAAAGAAAAAAGTAATTAATGCATGCATACATAAAAATGTCTCAGGAACTTCACTAGAATACCGCTCCTCACATGTCGGGTTGGCAAGTGTTCTGAAGCGTGTACTTTGCTAGTTCACCGATAAGGGCATCATCAAATAACATAGGTACTTTACTGGAGTGATTCGTGAATGAGGAGGAAGTGTGGATATTTGTGAGGTTTACCTTTGAGTTTTCTGTAAAAAAAACAGAAAAGTTTTGCTTTTGAAAATGGACTGTGTAACCAGAGCAACAGCATCTATACTATGTCCTTGAATGGCTTAGCATGTGGGTACCGATTGTGGGAACGCATAAGCTGCCAGATGCTTCTCTGCCTTCCTTGCTTACTGCTTACCCTGCCCTGGATGACCCTTGCTTGGCTCTTCTTTGCTCCGACTCCTATGCCTCATTCCTAAACTTGGAGTTAAAGATTCCGTTTCTACTCTGCTATCTTTTCCTTAAGGCGGCACTGTTGTTACAGGCTTTGTGATGCTCATAGCTTAGGTGTAGAATCAGTTAGAAGGGTACTGTTCCATCTGAGAAGGCCGGGTGGTTGTGCTCCTCGTGAAGACACCAGAGGTTCGGTGACCTGTTAGCATCCTGTAAATATGCCAGGGAAGTGGGCGTTGCTCAGGTTCTGCTCTTGTTTGAACAAGAAGCAAAAAGCCGGGTCATTTTGCCAAAGACTGTACAGCTCCTGCTGTAGCAGAGCTGGGCTAGACCAGGTGCCTGAGTGGATGTGCATGCCGGCGTACATGCGTGAATTGCTTGTCTGCATTGAAGTGCCTTAGTATGACTATGCACATGTATACTCATATCTTCTGACCATTGCTAATTCGTGTCATGAATTGTTTCATTTATGTGTCCTAAGCAATTCCCTGGTTTGTAGGATACCCTTTCCTCTGTTCCATCTCTCTGTGCTTTCCTGTTTGAGCCTTCCACCCCTACTCATTCCCTTTTTTCTTTTAAGGTATGTGTATTCTAGCTTTATGACCTTTGCCCACACTTAAACCTTCATGTGTGTGAAAGAGAACACATGCAGTGTCTTTATATGTATGCGTGTTTTACCTGCGTGTATGTAGGTGCTCCACATGTGTGCCTGGTGCCCGTGGACGTAGGAAGACTGTGTTGGATCCCCTGGAACTGGATGGCTGCAAGCCACTATGTGGGTCCTGGGAATTGAACCAGGCTCCTCTACAGGGACAGAAAGTGCTCTTAATCTCTGAGCCTTTGCTCCAGTCCTGACGCGTGTGATATTTGCCTTTATAAGTTAGGATTACTTCAATTAATAACACCAAGTCCATTCATTTTCCTGAAATTTTTATTTTATTTCACAGCTAAAATTCCATTTTGTGTATGTGTGTGTGTATGTGTGTACCATTTTAAAACTTTCTCTGTTGATGGACAGCTACATTATTTCATAATTTAGCTGTTGTATTTCAATAAACATTGAAACACAAGTATTTCTTGAATATGTTAATTAGAGCCTTTTGGGTAAATACCCAGCAGTGGTATATCTGGGTCATATGATAATTTTATTTTTTTTTCTTTTCTGAGAAATCTCCATACTGATTTCCATATTGGCTGCATTAGTTAATACTCCCATCAGCAATAGATTGAGATTTCTCTTGTGCTTGTGCTGTCTTGCTATGTAACAACATGCTTACAAGTGTGTGCTATCTTATCATGTAACAGCATGCTTGCATGCATGTGTTGACTCATTGTGAAACAGCATGCTTGCATGTGTGTGCTGTCTCATTGTGTAATAGCATCCCATCCTCAACATTTATTGTCATTTGTGCAAAAATGCTCTTTGGTTTTTGTTGTCCCTAGATTTTCACAGCATTGCCAGATTGTAAGAGTCACATTTTCTCTCCTTTCTTGAGGCAGCGTCTCACTCTATAACTCAGGATGACTTAGAACTTACTGTTGTTGTTCAGGCTAGCCTCAAATCGACAGTGAGCCTCCTTCCTTTCCAGGTTCTGTGGGATTCATCGTTACGTGTCCCCCCAGAAGCTGCTCTGTGGCTTGCACACCTATTATATTCTGGCTCCTCTAGAGAGAGACTTACTTGGGTGTGGCCCGCCCTCCTGGCAAGAATGCTAATACAGTCTTTAAGCTGTTAGTACACTTTGGTTTCCCCAGGTTTGGGATTAAGTCTAGTGTTTGACATGCTTCTCAGGTGATTAGGTTGGAGTTGGCAGAAAAGCCACTGAACTGGGTGTAAGCAACAATTTGCTCCTGAAATTTTCCTTTGTCTATTTTACCAATAGACAGTTCCATTGATGCATTCAGCTCCCCAGTGAGGAGGTTGCCTCCCTCCCTCCTTCCCCATCCTTAGACATTCCACAGAAAGCTCTCTGTCAGTCAGAAGTCACTCACTGTGAGCATGTGTCTGCTCTTCCAGAAAGCTCTGACTTCCTTTATTAGCCTAACCTTCTGCTTTGTGAGCTGGGGTGGAAAGAAAAACCTCAAATTAGTTTGTTTTACGTGTATTTTTGCTTCCAAACTTTGAAAAGAAAATGTAAGCTTCCTTCCTGTGTACCGTTGGCTTCCTGGTTGTGCAGTCTGGACAGAGACGCTGGCGTCAGCTAACTGGCAGCCTGACTGGCTAGTGGCCCCAGGAAACAAGCCTGAAGATGTTACTGCTTATCCTGGGATGGAATTCTGGTTTCCTTGTTTCCAGATAGTTTGGAAAGGCAAAGGAACTTGTTGTTTTCCAGGCCTCAGGCAGGTTCCAGAGAGGGCTGGGTGCAGTGCTTGTAAGGACCTGCTGGTGGTAGCCTTGGCATGATTCGCTCACTTTCTCTCTTGTTTATTTGCTTACTCCTCTTGAGAGTTGAACCAAATAACTGCTACTGACTGAAAGTTTTAATTCCTGAGGGATTATACTTTTCATGATGGCAGTTTGCAAAATTCTCCTAACTTATTCAAGCACATACCACTCCTTTTGGAGGTTCTAGTATTTGAAAAGGAGCTGTAGTTAGTGTTTTTAGTCATTTTGTCTTGTCCAGGTCATTGTTGGCTTTTTTTCTCCTTATTTAAAAGAATCATAGTAAATCAAATATCATGTAGAGTGCTGGGAGAAGAAAGATTCCCATGCTGCTTCCTCAAATCACTCAGGCTACTTCTGTCCCAGTCCTTGTTCTTACAGATCCATTACTGTCTGATTCCTGCCTCATAAGCACATGCCCTCCCACCCCCGTGTGTCCCCTGAGTGTATGTGCTCTGGGAGTCTGTGTATTTCATGAATGTGTGCTAATGTCATTAGGACGCCTATCTCCGTCTCGTATCCCTCCCAAGAGACGATGACATGTGCCTGGGGCTCCTTCCTTCTCTTGCTCTCCCACTTTAAGTTTCCCATCAGCAGTGGTTTGAAAGAGTTGCTGATTCACCTTCATTGCTGGGAAGCATCCCATACACAGGAACGTGCATGGGCCTTAGTTTGCCTTTTAGTTAAGCACCAGAGAGCAAACTTGTGTATTTACCTCCATCCAGGCCAAGTCCTGACCCCAGAGTCTCCATTTGGCTGGCCCTGCCAGGGCACACCAGACCCTGACATTGGTCTATAGCTTCTTCTGCCTGTCGGCCTACCTGTCTACCTATCAGTCTGTGTGCCTGTCTGTCTGTGTTCTTGTTTAGAGATAGACATCAGCTATCTTCCATAGTCACTTCCACCTTATTTCTTGAGGCAGGGTCTCTCCATAAACTGGAAGTGTGCCCACTCAGCTAGAGTGACCCGGGGATTCTGCAGACTCCTCTCCAGCACTGGGATTGCAGGCAGCACTGTTTCTTGTTCTTTGTGTGTGTTCTTGGGGATCAAACTTGAGGCCTCCTGCTTTCATAGCAAGCGTTTTAGCATCTGAACCATCTTTATAGCCCTGTTCCTGTCTGTCTGTAACTTTTGCTATAAAGTTTATATTTTAAGAGCAGTTTTAAGTTCCACAGAAAAATTGTTGCTGTGAGCAAATACCTGACAAGAACCAATTTAGAGAGGGAAGAGTTTTATTTTGGTTTGTAATTCAGGAGGATACAGTCTGTCGGGACAGGTGGGGAGGTGACTGGTTCCACTGCATCTCCAACAAGAAGAAGAGAAGTAACAGGAGTGGGGCTGGACCATAAAACCTGCTCCTGGTGACTCACCTCCTCTGCCTCCTAAAAGTACCAGTCTTCCAAACAGCGCTCCCAGCTATGGACCATGTGTTCACACACAGGAGCTCATAGACGATGTCTCACATTCAAAACACAACAGTCTCTACTTATCTCTTTGTACCCAACACGTGGAATCCCCTCTACTGCCCACACTCCCCTGGACAATGCATAGATGTCATATGCTGATATTTATTGTAATATATCATGCATAATCATATATATACCTGTTGTTGTAGTCTATATCTATACACCTTTTTTGACCTATACCTCCTGATTCATTACTCCCTAATAGTTTCCCTTCCCTAGGGTGGATCATCAGACTCATCTTCCCCAGGTTTTGGAGTCTATAGTTAAATTTTCTGATGTATTTTCATTTTCTGCAGGTCATGAGGCAGGGGAGTCCTAACCTTTGTCCTGAAATAAAGAAGACTGGATCACTGAGTTCTTACTAGGGTACTTACAGGTCAAGCCTATGCTAGGAAGGTTCCAGAAAGCCTAAGGATAGAGTTGGGAGTGCATTAAGGCTCCCAAGGGTGGTATATGGGGAGGGTGGAGGAGCACAATAGCATCCTTTATTACATGGTGCATCTCTTCACATAGACCCTTGTAAGCCAGTCATGTAATTAAGTTTCTTAATGTTCTGTGGGCCTCTCAAACACACAGTCACACCTGAGAATGAGGTCTTCAGAAATTGGGCAGACCAATGTGGAACCTGGATCTGACATCTAAGGGGCCATCTTGTGAACTGAATGGGTGATCTGTAGTATCTGGTGGTCTGCCCTGTAGATTGTGTTAGAACTGAAGCAGCAGGTATACTGACATAGTTGATTGCTCTCGGGTGGGAACCTCTCTACATCGTGGTGTTAGAAGCATGCTCTGATAGTTTAATGGTGGAAACTGAAGGAAAGCTTGTTTGCTACAGTTTCTTGCAGTTGATGAAGCATACTATTACATCATCACCACCTGCAATTACAGCAGAGCCCTCTCTTGGTATTGGAGATTCTGTAGGCTGGACAGTATGTGATAACATGTGTCCATCTTTATTGTCTTGTGGGGAGTCGTTTCACTGCCTTTAAAATCTCTGTATATTTGTTCCTACTGCTCAGCACTGAGTGGTGAGGCACATTGGTGTTGCTGCTTTTACAGTAACTCATTCAGACTGCTAGATGAGTCTTTCTGTTCAACCAGATAGCTTTTATTCACTCCTCCTGTTGAGTATGGATACTTAGTGTATAGTTTGGGCAATTAAACCTCATAAAGCAAGAGACCATGAGATATGTTGCTTAAACATGGTTGATAGTGAAAGAGCCTTGATTAATAATTACCTCAATATTGACATGTGTGACCCAGGAGTTGACCCACAAGTCCTGGTCAAGTTAGGTCATGATCCCAAGTTAAGGTCCCAGAGGCCAAGTGTCCTGAGGGGGGACAAAGAATGAATTGTGAGTTGTGCACCGTATGTATCTGGGAATGCAGCTAGGAGGTGCATGTGTGGTCCTGTGGTGGTGGGAAGAAGGCCACAGTTGGATGAAGGTGCCTATATGGTTCACTCTGCTTTAAAAATCTACCTTCTTTGCCTGAATGTCATCTTTTGAGTTTTCTGAAGATGAAATATGTTAGTAAATCTTATACTACTTTGTAAAATTGTAGCTTTTACCTTATCTATAACTTTGTCTGCTTTTGAAAAGGTACTGAAGAAGTATCTGTGAACTTCTCTTTGGGAGTGACTAGCAAGTTGCCTGACAGCTGAACATAACAGAGGTTTTGGGCTTGAGTGTGCCATGCTCCTACCCTGTATCTTTGGGCTTCCCCACTATGTGTCCCTGTTTGAGGCGCTTTCATGCTGAGTTAGCCCAGCTTCACCCTCCTGATCCTGTCCCCAGCAAGTGGGAAGGTCAGTTACAGCTTGGCTGCTGCTTACATTTCTCAGATTTCAGCTTGAAAGTTGCAGTTGGCTTCTACTATGTAAGTAATTCCCTGTCACAAATGCCACATAGGAAGCTAACACTCAGTTGATTTAAAGTATTCTTAATACTAACTAAAGCAATTTCATCCTAAATCAAGGAACACTGTGAGATCAGGTATGTCTGTGCCACAGGGGCACCAGAGCAGAGGGACAACAGTCTGCCTGCCTTGCAGGCAGATGGGTTTGTAATTGCAAAATACACAGGGAGTGACACTTGGGCTGAGTGGTTTTGTTTTGTTTTGATCTTATGTGTATGGGTGTTTTGTCTGTATACAAGTCTGTGTACCATTTGTGTGCCCAGGGAGCCCAGAAGAGGGCATCAGACCCCTTGGAACTAGAGTTATAGATGGTTATGAACTATCATATGGGTGCTGGGAACTGAACCTGGGACACATAATGGGGTCCTCTACAAGAATAGCCCGAGCTCTCACCGCTGAGACAGTTCTCTGGCACTAGTATGGGTTTTAAAGCTTAGTTGTACTAAAACAAGTGGTAAAGCTCTTCAATTTCACCTAACTGGGTGATCAGGAATATTTCTAGGCTTTGTACTTAATAGTCTGTCATTACTAGTGTTGAAGTTGTCCTCTCTCCAGGGATAGCTGGCACTTGCTGAGCATTTGCTCTGAGTAGGGGTTGTACAGAGCTCCACGTGGGTAATCCACCCACACTGTGTAGCTCTTGTGGTAGGCACCACGCTAATGTCTTCCGCAGGAGGAAGGCTCCAGAGGCTGTGGGTTAAAATAAGGGCTCAAGGCCAGCAAGCTGAAGTGCTGGGTTCTCAAAGAAGCCAGCTTTCAGTTCTGAACATGAGGGTCATTCTGTCCTGTGCAGAGACCAGTGTGCTAGTTGTCTGGGAGAGTGAGTCAGTATGTTGTAATTTAGATCACCAGAGACAAAAAACGGTGTACTTTTCTGGGGGCACATTTCCCAAGCTCACTTATCTCCTCACAAGCTAGCTTTGTGCAGCCCCTTGCCTTTTAAAGGCCCAGGAAGTCTTAGGATGACCAAACGTCTGATGGAAAGCTGTTGGGTGACTTTTCCTGGGGAGACATGAATAAATGTCTATTCACTACAGATAAGACACTGATGACACACCAAAAAAAGGAGGAGGAGGAGGCAGAAAGAAAGAAAAGAAAAAGAAAGAGGAAGGAAGGAAGGAAGGAAGGAAGGAAGGAAGGAAGGAAGGAAGGAAGGAAAAGATTTCAACCAAGTCTTGCCTGGTGAACTAGTGCATTTATTGAGGTTACTCACAGGAGCGTGGGAGAGGGATTACTTGCAGGAGTGTGGGTGACTCAGAAGGTAGCTAGCTGTATCCCCAAGAAGCCCACCTGAGTGAGACCCAGTATTCCTAGAGCTGTGTGGGAAACTTGTAGACAACTTCAACAGAAGTCTTCCTTCCCCAGCAGTAGTTCACTGCATCATCCTGAGGACAGGCCCTGTGATGACTTTTACACCTCTCTGAGCTGCCTAAGTACCCTTAGGTTTCTGATCTAATAAGGCCCCCCTCTATCTAGGCAGTGTTTGGATTAGCAATAACTGCACACACCGTCCTTGAATTAGACTGCTCCTTCATCTCAGATGTGGACAAACAGGGAGTTTGGGGTATTTAATCTCATTTCTTGGTGTTCAAAGGGAGGTGACCCACTTCAGCCCTAGTGAAAATACAAGGGCCTGTCCTCTATGTAGGCTCCTCACGGCATGAGACCAGCAGGGTCTTGAACTTTGGTAGATTCTCCTTGGCACTGGATGGTCACAGTAATTGACAGTATTTGTGTTGCCTCTGGTTGACTCATGCCCTCCAGAGAACCCGGAATAAGAAGCACAGTTAGAAATCACCATCTGTTTATAGATACTGTCTCATGCCAGCAGTCAGACTCCTGACTTCCTTCTATGTACATTTTTCCCTCCTTTCATACTTTGGCTTTTGAATTTTACATGTCTACCATATAAATTTTGTAAGCTAGACATCTTTTTAAACTTCTATTAATTATACAGTAATAATCTTTCAGAAGTTGTTGGTGTTTTCACTTTCATCTGTGACATGTGCAGAGCATTCATTTGTTCTAAAATCCAGTAGTGTGGATCCTGGTTCCATACCATGTGGTTGTGTGTTTGTGAGCCTAATGGCGTCTGCCAGGTTAAGTATTAGGGGCACCTACTTACCATTTAAGGGGTGGGAGGTTGTTTGTTCTTGCAAAGCTAGAAGCTGAAGAGGTACTCATTTGTTTATCTGTGTGTTTCATCTTTATCATCCTCTTTACCTAAGGAACTGCCAAAGGGTGTTGTTCTCCTTAAGCAGAACTGCTGTCATTTCTCATCAGATCAGCCGTGCCTGTTCTGTTTGCAGGCAGCCATCTCCCTTTCTCCTGCTGACTGTGGGTGTTCTTCCGAGATGGAGGGGATTGGGGGAAGAGTCATTGGACCCTCATAGGAGAGTCCACTTGCTCTTTGTAGCCATTTGTATACAGTTCTGCCCGATTGCACATAGCCTCAGGGTCTTAGGAGGTTGTTGTAGAATACTTGGGGGGAGTAACAGGAGACTTCATGTTTGTGGTTCTGTGGAAACCTTCCTCCATGCTGGATGGGGACTTTCCAGTAAGGCAGCTTTGGGATCACCGTGCTCTGTGTAGGCAAGCTCAATAACCTCATTGATTCCCCAGATTAAAATTCGATAGAATTGTTCTTTGATTGTTCACAGAACCTCAGGAGGAAGGAGTAACATTGTTAACATCTTCTCAGGGGAGGGATTCTTGCAGTAGAACTAAACAGTACATTTTTCATAGGTAAAGGCCAAGTTCTTGCATGAGGTTGGGTCTTGCAGTGCTAAGATTATAAGTACCTTGGGGGGATGCCAGTTAAAATGCCATCAGTGACTGGGGCGTGCTTTGGGAGGCAGGACACTTGCCTAGCAGAATTGAGGCTTTGTTCTCTCCTAGCACCTTGAGAAGACAGGCAGTGGGGAAAGATACCATCTACTGTATCTGTCACTGTCCCCAGGAGAAAAGTTGTCAGGGTCAGTGACAGGATCATCTATTTATTTGAGCTTGTCTTATCTTGTTGGAACCTGTTTTGGCTCAGTTGTGCTCCACCCAGGCTCCTAAGGTGTGAGAGAAGCTGAACCATCATCAAAGATCAACCTGAAACACTTTCTTCAAATTCATTGTCTCTCACATTAGTGAAAAATAAAGATAACTATTCTGTGCATGTGCAAAACAGAAGCCAGCTTTAGTAAGCTTTAAAGGAAAGTGTAAAACTGAAGAAAAGTAGTAATTTAAAGAAAAATAAGGAAAACTCCTGAGAATAGGAGGGACTGCTAAGAGAGGGAAAACCTGCTTAGTTTCTTGACCATGTTGTTTATGGCAGAAACTGGACATAGGCTGAGGCGATCGCTGTGAGATCATCTCTCTCTCTCTCTCTCTCTCTCTGGGCCATCATGGACCGAGCCAATGCCAGACACCCATGATTCGTGCATGTTGTCCTGGCCCAACCGAGCAGATGATTGTGCGCTGTTAAGAACCCCTCTGTCCATCTGACTTGTGGTTCTGTTAGTTGCCAACTTGACCACCAGCTGTTAGTGGGTTAGTGTTAACCACCCTCTTACCCTGCAGGTGTCCCTAGAGCTGTTAATTATATTAAATTCTCTCCGTTCTCTCATTCACCTGGGGAGGTTGTACCTCTGCCATGGCGGATTTATCCTACCACCACCACCAAGCCCTAGCTGCAGTTTTTCTTGATTTATATTTAGCTCTTGATCTGCGAGGTGGTCTTGTAGGTAGAAGCTTCAGGTTAGAAGACAATCCTTGCTTCCAGTTCAGTCTGCTACAATGAGCTACATTAGAATTGAGGGATAATAGTGCCTTACATCTGTTCTCTTGCTATCCTTGGCTCTGAGCCCCACGTAATCGCTCTGGTCTGGTTATCTTATACCCAGCTACAAGCCCTCTTGTTCATCGTCCTCAGCGTTCATGCCTTGCTGTTTTAACCCCAGCAGCTCCTGCCACTGCAGCTAGCCTGTGTGAGCAGCCTGCAGTCACCCCGGAGGCCCTTTCCCTTAGAGCCCACAGAGCTGCTCTTTCCTGCATCCCTGTCATCTGGGTTGTTACTGAGATTGGCCTTGCCTCAGGCCTTTCTCTGTCCGGCCAGCTTGGGAAAGGGCTTGAAACCTGTGCTCAGAGTAGCTCTGCCCCAGGGTATCTCCCTCTGCCTCCACGACTGAGCCTTTTAGGGAAACTGTCCTGTTCTTCAGAGTTTCTTTTACGATATTTTTCCCATCACACCCATTTGCTCTTTACACCAGGATGTGTCCTGTAGGAAGTCCTCCCTTCTTCCTAGAACTGTTTCCACGGTGTGAAATCCCCCCACTTGCAAGTTCTGGTTTCAAATGTAGTCAGTCACGCATCACAACATCTTGGCCAGTGGCTGATCTATATACGTATGATTGCAGAACCTAAGATTCCACGAGAGCTGAAAAGTCCCCACTGTGTGGCTGCATGGTAGTTGTAGTGATGCTATAACGTACTTGCTGCTCAAGCGTGTGTGGTATAGGTGTATACAAACCTGCTCTGCTGCCATTACCTAAAAGGACAGCACTGCTGGACACCATTACTATGTGTTCATCATTACTTCAGACTGTGCTCTGCCATTCAGGCAGAGAAAGTTTACTAGGAAACAGGATGCCGTATTGTGCCACAAGGAATCTCATTCTGCTGCAGCTCTCCATTACATCATTTCCTTCTGTGCTTGATGTCATCGCTTATTAATGGATCACAGCTCTCAGAGCTACTGCCACATGCACACATCATGCAGCCTCAGTGCATGGTGGGCTGTGCCATCTAGACTTAGATAGATGCAGAGTCTGCACCATGATGATAGCACCCAGCCATTCATTGCTCACAGTATGTTCCATCCTTTAGGGATGAGAGCACATTATTCTGTGTTGTACTGTACAGTTTGCTAAGTGTCAGGTCCAAAAGAAACTATACCCAAATTGTGGTACCCCTTCCCCCATGACAAATGAGCCAGTTCCCTTATCACTGGCAAATGGACAAATGGCTAGCTGTGGTGCCAGTTAGCATACCACAGTGCCTGCTGGACCCCAGGCTCACTAGGTACCTAGCTCTTCTCACCTCCTCCCTCACTGCAAACTTACTGCAGCTCACTGTCTTTTGTCTTCTCTCTTTGCCTTCCTCCTCCCACCCTGACCAGGCTCAGTCTGCTGCCTTGTTCACTCTACCAGATTCTCTCTTTGCTCTGGACTGACTCTCCCAGATGCCCCTGGCTGTTCTCTCTCCCATAGCTACAACAAAAACCTCTCACTTAACAATACCTTGCAGTGATCACATCCTCAGTTGATACACTAAGCTGTTTAACATGTCCTCTCTATTGATAGTCTCTATTTAATGATTTAAAAACCCAAAGTGATACCAGCAAGTGGTAAAAACCACATCTGCTATGTGACTTTTGGGAGGGGAGGATCTGTTTCTGTTCACCCCAAATAAGTTAGTGACTGACCAAAGAAACCCCTCAAGTCTCACTTGGAGTATCAGTTTGCTTATTGTGGTTGCTTATAGTAAAACACATGACTCGGAGCAGCAACATCACCAAAAGGCCCACCCAGCACGAGGGATGACTCTAGAAAGCTGCCCCTTTGGAGTTCCCAGGCAATGACACCACTGGAACCTGCTCCCTGCAAGCAAGTGACTTATTCATATAACCCTGGAGAGGGCCATGAGAATCGTCCTTATCAGTTTCATGAACCTCCTCAGCCCTCTCTTCCTTCTAGGAAAGAATGTGTCAGTCCTGAGGAATAGTTACACAACAGTATTACAGGATCAAATAGTTATAAATTAAGTTTAAGAAGATTTGAAGGGGCTGGAGAGAGAGGGTTAGATTGCTTGTGTTTTGCAGAGGATCTGGGTTTCGCTCCCAGCACCCACATGGAAGCCTACAACTGTCTGTAACTGCAGTTCCAGGAGATCTGACACTCTCTTCTGACCTCTACAAGCATACCAGGTATGCACATAGTGCACATGTGTACATACATACATACATGCATGCAGGCAAAACACTCATACACATAAAATAAATAAATCTAAACATTTTTTTTCTTACTAAAGAAGGTTTGATCCCCAAAACTACATTTTAAAAAAATCAATGTGAAACAGATACGGGCAGAAACCCTGGGCTCTCTGGCCAGCTAGCCTACCCTAATCAATGAGTTCCAGGTCAGTGAGAGATCCTATCTCAAAAAACAAGGTGGATGGTGTCTGAAGAATATCACCCAAGGTTGACCTCTGGCCTCTCTATGCATGTGCCCCTCCCCCACATTCGTACACAGAAAATTCCCTCCTTCCAACCTTGCCATGCCCAGGGCTACACAGTGTGGTTTGTGTTTTTTCTCTTTTAAGTTCTTATTATGGTCAATGTGGTTAGTATTTTCTGTGGTTGGATCCTGCGGGCAGTTGTCAATCTCCCAGCTCTCTGTTGTTACGAGTTATGGTTTTAGATTTATATTGACAAAGTCTGAAACACTTGTAGTCTGTTTCTCATCTATATTTAGACTCAGTACTTTTTTCTGCAGATTTTTCAATCTAAAAATTTTACTATAATAGAAGCAGTATTTGTAGCATTATTGTAACGTAAATATATTGTGCTGTAGAACCGAACAGAAAGAAGTGTTAATTCTGAAGCACAACCCCCCTGCCAATCAGAGAAGGCTCATGTGGAAACTCTGTCTTATAGGTTTCCAAGCTGTTTCTGGCAGCTTCTGTTGCCATGGCTTCTCTATCTTACGATGTCTGTTTCTTGGGTTCTATTTTCTGTTTTGCTGGAGCCCCTCCTTAATCAGCTGCTTTGTGGAATCATGACTGACAAGCTTCTTGAATTCTCACCCAGTGTTCAAACATGTAATTCTAACAGTTGATCGATCCTCTGACTGGGTCTGGAATTCAGGCTTTGTGGCAGTTTCCCTCTGAACCAGCGTCCGATGCTGCAGATGAGAGATCAGATATTAGTTCTTTCTTTTGCAGGGAAACTTCTTCCCCTCCTTGCACACTGACGGTTTGATCTCTTCTCCTCCATGGTCACCCAGCCAATCTTCTTTTTTACACCCTGGTGTTAGCGGTTAGATCCGCCCTGGGAATCCTCAGACTTTCTAATTCTTAGTTTCCGTGGAGGCCTGGGAGCACTGCCTCATGGCTGACTGACTGCTTGTAAAGACCCCCTTCCCTCAGTGGTCTCTTTCCACAGGTTCCTTGTCAGGTCACCCTGCTTCCATCTGCTCCTGCTTTCAGTTCTTCAGCAAGCTTTCGTATTGTCACTGGGGTTCTGTGGCCATTGTCAGTCCTTCTGTGGTTCCCTTAATGCTGTAAAAGACCCTTTCTGACACTGTGACCATCAGGTGGCCCAAACGGCAAGGGAATGGAAACCTTGTGGCTGCCTGAATCAAAAGCCTTTGGATGGATCACTCCTTGAAAAGGCGTGGCTCCGTGCCTCAGCCTCTTCCACTGGGGTTGTTCTTGCTCTCCGTGGAAACATCTCAGTGTAGTTGAGGGATTTGGAAGAAACTGGATGAAGCCAGTTCTATTGGACTTATCAGTGGCTTATATGTAAAACATGTGCCTTTTACACACGTCTTTTTTAATTGTGTGAGTGCACACCATAAACTGGAAAATGGCTGGGTGGTTTTGTCATACTTCTCTTGATACAACAGTGTGATACTCGACACAAGAAGAATTCTCTGTTATCTTAGTCAGCACCATTCCCAGCAGATAAGATGTCACAACCTTAGCAAAATGGGGAAATTATAAACATCTGCTTTATAGGGGAAAATTGGAAGTCTTTCTGATGGAGAAGTTACAGAAAAGTTACAGTTCAGAAGCACTGTAAAACAGTATGCAGACCTCATATGCAATGATTATACAGAAGCAAGTCTATGATTAAAAGCTAGGTATAGTAGTTAAACTGGTCCTTGATAAGCATGCTTTGCATGGGCTTCACAGCCTTGCACTAGAGCCATACTTCTTGTAATGAATTAGACTCATAGTCACTTCATAGGTTACCCTTGACTAACTTTAGTTGTGGTAAGAGAGAGGCTAAGTTTTATTGTTTGCTTCACAGGGAGTCTGGGTTTGGGTTATGTTTGATGTACTTGGCCTCACTCTGTACTACAGTGCATATCAGTGCAGGTCATAGAGCTTCATTTTCTGACCCCCACCCCCCATACACTGGAGAAGATAGTCAGGGCCTTGTGAATGCTGGGCAGGGCTGTCACTGAACTGTGTTTCTACCCTTTAAGGCAGGTTCATTTTTATTAGCTAAAGCACACCTGGGCACACAGTGCACCGCTTTAAGACCACTTTCACTTCAGAAGCTCATTGATGAACTACCTGTTGATTAGTACCTGTTCTTACTAGAATAAAGATACAGGAGTCCTGAGGCCTCCCAGGTACCAGAGTCTGATATCTTGCCCCTGCCTCCTCTCAGCTCTGTTTGTTATGACTTAATGTCTCCTAGGACAGTCCCCAGGTGCTCTGCTGCCCCTTTTGACTTTGCTGTCCTCCCCCAGGGGAGGGATATGGGGAGATGTGTGTATACTTAAGCTTCATTTTTATTATTAACAGAAGTATTGTCTTCGTGATATCAGCTTTGCTATTTCTGCCCCATACTTTTCTCCTCCCTTCTTCTCCCCTCTCTATCTTTCTTCTCTTTGAAAATTATCAGATTTATTGTATGATAGAAAGTTATGTCAACACCAATTTGAATTTTTAACAACTCTCTTGAAGAATACTTGAATAGAAGTGTAACGCCAGCACACCTCCTTAATTGGTTTCTGAATGTTAAAGCCAACTGTGTGTTCCTGCTGGGCATGCATCCAGCTTGCTGTGATGGTCTGTCTTTTACGTATTGCTGGATTTAAACATTCTGTGTTAATCTTTCTAAGAGACATTGGCTACTGATCTGTGATGTCTGGAGCTGGGTTATGCTGGCCTCAGGAAAACATGGTCCCTCTTACTTGCTGGAAAGGCTTATATAAGACTTGCGGGTTTGTTTGTTTGTGTTTGTTTTTGTTTGCTCGTTCTCCCCCCTCCCCATTTGTTGGTGTCTCCACACATGGCTTCTTTCTTTTTCAGTCTTCTCCAGGACCACATTCCTTCTGAAATGTCTCCCCCAAGACTTCCTGTGGTAGCAAATGTCCCAGAAGCATTCTGTCTGAAGCTCTTTTATTTGCCCTCATTGTGAAAAGGTTGTGTGGCTGCACAAATTTAGAATCTTGCACTCCCCCTCCATAAGTCTTTGTAGCTTTTACCACTCTGTCTCATTTCTCTGTTCTTGGTCCAGGTTGGTTGTTGCTTGTGTTTTTTCTGCCCTCTAGAATTTGATCCCAAAGAGGGATGCTGTGCTGGAGTTTTGGTCCCCAGGAAAGTGCTATTGGAAGGTGGTAGAGCCTTTAGGAGGTAGGGTCTTATAGCCACGTCTTTAGTTCAGAGGAGAGGGGACTGTAGAACACTCATTCCAACCTTGGCCTCTCAGCTTTTTTCTGCCACCCTCCACCGTGTCTGGCGTATGGTTAAAGACTTTGATGTAGTGCATCGGTAGGAGCAAGATACAGCTCTATGAATTCCTTTCAGAAGTAATGATAGGGCTTTTCTGGATAGTCAGCTGACCTCCACGTTGAGCTGTCAGATACAGTGTTTTACATGTAAAATGATATTTGTTATACTGACTTGCCAAATACTTAGAGGTATAATATTATATAAGCAGATCATGTTCTTAGGATTTTAATAAAGAGACTTAGTTGGTAGGCCTGAATCTTGTTAGAGAAATTGGTTGTACCTCAGGGTTGGGAACCTCGGGGTATTTGGAGGGTAAGTTGTGAGTATGTAGGCAGGAAGTTGTGGTTTGTGGAGTGAGGTTGTGGCTTGTGGGGGTGAAGCTGGTGAAGGAGTATGGAGATGAAGTTTTAAGTATTTGGAGTAGAAGTTGTGGACAAGCAGAGGTGAGGCTGGAGTACAGATGAAGTGATGCTCTGGGTGTGTGGGGGCGGAGTTGGTAAGGTGAAGTAGGCGGGTGCGTGGAGGTGGTGATATGTAAGTGACATGATGTAGAAGTGAAGCTGGTGGCTGTTCTTATCACTGTCCTTAAGTTCAGAGATTAGGTCATCCTTTAGATCTTACATTTATTGTTTGTTTTGTTACCCATCTCCCCAAGACTACTTACTGTATTGGCTCTTCTGGCTGCCATAGGGATTTCTAACCATCTTTCTTCTGCTCTACTTAGGACAGAGTCTCATTTAATTTAATTTTATTTTTATGTTATAGAAAACTCTGCAAATTTGCAGTTGTACTTGATGAATTTTTCATTCCCCTTCTTTTGTATGTCTATGGAGTTTCTTCATGGAAGTTCTTAGACATCATATCACCACCACTATCATCATTGTCACCATCGTCGTCATCTTCACCACCACCACCACCACCGTGTGTATGTGTGTGCTGTGGGTATGCAGGCAGAGGTCAGAGGACAACTGTGTAGAGTCCATGCTTTTTATTTATCTTTTTGTGGGTTCCAGAGATCAAACCCCAGTCTGCCGTCTCACTGGACTTTATTCGTTCTTGTAAACAATCCATTTCAAGTTCCCTTGGGGGAACTTGACAGATCCATGTTGGGGTACGCCATCTGCGGCGTACCCAAGAACCGAGTTCCCTGGAAGGTGAACTGGGGCTGTAAGAGACCAGATGGGAGAGAAAAATGGACGCCAAGACAAAATCCCTCTGCTCAAGGCATCTCTCACTTTACTAGAATCTTTCTTGGTTCTAAGAGGGTAGGCCCCGCCCCCAGCCAGTCAGTGTCATCTGGAGAAATAGAGCCAGTGGGGTGTATCTTTGCTTCTGTTTTTAATTCACTGAATCTGTGTCTCTTCGTCTTTCTGTGTCATGCAAGAGAAGGTGAGCAAGCTAAATCGAGAGATTGATAGGTGTGATCAGAGAGGCTGGGGATTCCCTAGCTCGCCTCTGAGCTGATTCCTGACAAAGCCAGCAAGTAATTGGAATGAGTTGGAAAGACTGAGAATGGGGAACAGTGGTGTTCTAGGCTTAGAGAGGATATCCCAGGTCAACCAGGCAGGGAGGTAAGAGAGTAAAAAGATTCCTCCAGCCTACCTTTTTGTTCTGCCTAGACCCTCATTGAGTCAGATGGTGCTCAGCAATTAGAGGACAGTCTACTGAGGTCCAATTGCCAACATCTGTGAAAACCCTCACAGACACATCCAGCAGCAGTGTCATCTGTGGACCCAGGGCCCCTCGGGCTACTGAGAAAAGTTCATTTCACTGGGCCCCTCGGGAGAAGGGCTTGTGAGGTACTGTTGGTGCAGCTAGTGTCTCTGTTACTCTGTGTATGTGCGTGTGCTCCAGCCTGACTTCAGTCCTTAAAGGGTCCTCATGCCTTCGTTGCTGTGTCAGCTATAATGGGGTGAAAGGGCCTTCACTTTCAAGTCATAAAAATAATTCCCTAAAAGCAAGAAAGAGCCATAGTGAAGATGATGTGGCTGAACATTCTTTTCATCGACAAGGAAAATCACAGCCCCAGGAGGCCTTTGTTAATTACGTAGAGAATCCTCAAGGCCTGCCCAGTAAGATACTTATCCCTTTCCCAATAACCAGAGAAACAAACCAAGTCTCTGAGATTGTATGCACCTAACAGTGACAGAGGCCCTCCTCATGGAGCCTGAGCCCCAAGCCTTTTGAGTGAGCTTGGGTATATCTGGCCCAGGGGCGGACAGTCCTCCCAAGAGGGTGGACTTGAAGAGAAAGGTGCCAGCCAACACCTCTCACTCACCAGCTCCACTCTGTTCCTCAGCATGAGGCCAGCACCCACGCTGGCCTGCTGCCTTGCTCCTTGGGCTCTTGTTTCTTGTTCCTTGGGCTCTGCCTCTATGTTTCTCTGTATATCTCTCTCCATGTCTGCCTTTCCTCTCACCCTAGCTCCAGAAATACAGAGCTCATTCATGGTATTAGGATCATTAGATTCCTCTCAAATTGAGCATAAAACAGTCAGATTGGGGGAACTCCACTTATTTAATGAGCCCTTTCAATATTTGCAACAGGCTTTAATTTCATATGAATCTTTAGTCTGCTGAAAGCTTGAGGTAGTATTTTCTCTTGCGTCATAAAAATATTTCCAAAAATGTCCACTAATTCACTTGAAAATGCAGGATGAGGACTGGGCCTGTAGCTCAGTAAAAGGACTAATGTAGCTCACTTAGTAGAGTGCTTGCCCAACATACATGAAGTTCTATGATTGATTCCCACTAACATGTAAACCAAGTTCAGTACACACATTTGTAATCTCAGGTCTCAGAATATGGAGGCAAAGGATCAAGTTTAAGGTCATTTGTGGCTGCAAACTCAGTTTAAGGCCAGTGTGGGGCCATTTAAGACCCTGTCTCCAGAAAAATAGAAGGTTTAAAACATTTTTAGTGGAAGCAGAATTTACAAAACAAAAAACAAAAACGAAAAACAAACAAACCTCTGCACATATTTAAAAGAGAACAGTGTATCACTGTTGAGATCCCTAGACCCACTGCAGGGAAGATGGTTATATTTCCAGACCTGCCCCAGCCTTTGCTGACCCCGGCTTGTCCCTCCCAGGGAGCTAAGCTGTATGGACCATGTGGTCTCCTTGCATTTCCCAGGAGGCTTGTGTAGGTGAAATATATATGTATGGTGTAAGTGTGTGTGTGTGTGTGTGTGTGTGTGTGTGTGTGTGTGTGTGTATGCTGTGAATGCTTATATTTCCACAGTCCATTTTTAGGATGGTATAAGGAAAATAGGTCATTACTTGCTAAGAACACAAAATGTGTTTAGTCAACAAAGCAAATGACAAAACTCTTCCTTTGGTCTGTTCAGTAAAATACAGAGTCAAGGGCAGGCCAGGTGATGCTTGGAAGTCTGAGTGGCCATGACAGTGTTATTAGAAGGATACTGGCTTGGTTGGGTCTTCAAACTGAGATAAATCAGATTGCTTGACTGTGATACAGACTTACCACCTCAACTGAAACTCAGTCCATGTCAGGGAGCGGGAGGGAGCAGTTTGTTTATTTATTTGTTTGTTTATTTATTTATTTATTCTTTTTTTGTTTTTTGTTTTGGTTTTTCAAGACAGGGTTTCTCTGTGTAGCCCTGGCTGTCCTGGAACTCACTCTGTAGACCAGGCTGGCCTCGAACTCAGAAATCCACCTGCCTCTGCAGATTAAAGAGTGCTGGGATTAAAGGTGTGCGCCACCACTGCCCAGCGAGGGAGCAGTTTAAATTAAACCAAAACTGGCATAAACTCTTAGAACCGAATATCATTCGTCCTGTTTCAGAACATCCTTGCATGGAATAGTGAGCTCAGCTGCTAGTGTCGCTCTATGAAGGACTGCCGGTCTTAAGTTTTACCATGTGGGATGCCCGAACCAGCAGGGCCTTTGTCCTGGGCTGTAACCACTAAGCTTAGAGGTGCTGTCCTTGTTGAGATGCAAATGGCTACGGACAGTAGCTCTCTGGTCTCTTTCTTTACAACAATCCATAAAGCTTCTGAATTTTCTTTTTCCTTTTGATTTTCTCACATCACTGATTGAAAAGCCCACCTGTTGCTGTTGGAACCACAGTCCTAGGAGTGGTTGCCAGCTTTGGGCTCCTTTTCCTGCTGGGTGCTAGTCACTGAGTCCTCTGTCTTCTCCTGCTGTCAGCTAGTGCTCCCAGCTTCCACCTCACACACTTCAGGCATGGTTATTACAGCTAACTGGGCTAGGGATCTACCTGAGAATATAAATAGGGTCTCTCTTTCTTATACCTGCTCAGGGGTCCTTCTACCTACCCTTTCTCTTATAGCGCCTGAACAGCCCCATGTCTGTCTTAGCTGCGGTAGCATCTATGTGTCCTTTCTCTGTCTCCCTGGGTGACACCCCCTCTTCTCTGGGCCTGTGAGCCTCAGTCCTCTGATAGCTGCTAGTTCTCAGAACCACATTAGCATTCTGCATGAGACTGTTCTCTTGTGATAGAGAGGTTGTTCTTATCTTTGTTGCCTGTCAACTGAGCTGGTTATGCCTATATAGCCCTGGGATTACAGCAGTCTGGAAACACAGTGGCTCTGCAAGTGAGCTTACTGTTTAACCCCACGCTCATGTAATGGTGTTGGTTTCATGGCTTTTCGAGATAGAAAATGAGAGTATTTAGTGTTTGGCAGAGCAAAGTTCTTATTTCCATAGTCTGATTAAATTATAACGATAAATATCACTTTAAGAGGAAATGTAATTGTTTTGTTTAATCAATCTGATTATTACTGGCACAGCAAATCTATCAAGTGCTAGAGTGATAAATTCACGGTAATACAATTTGTACTGCACTGGTACCAGCCTTCCCTGGCATCAGTGGATGAGCTGTTCAAGTCGACTCTCAGCTTATTGAGCCTGGAGACGCTTGTCAGAGAAGGGCTTCTGAGACTTAGAACGGCCACCAGAAGTGGAGAGGGTGCCAGCTCCTGGAGTGTTAGTCAGTGCAGTTGCCTCTTCCTTTATCCAGTGGGTTGCCTGTTCTCACAGTCACGTATGTACCTGCACAGGCGTGAAAGTCACAACTCTGCTTAATATGTGTGCATGTGCTTGTCTGTCTGACCCTCCCCCCCTAATTCCCGTTTCCCTCCTCAGCGTCTCTTCTCCTTTCTGAGGAATTGTCCCTCCAGATACCTCATCCCTGACCTGCACATGGGTTTCTCTATTCTGTTTTTTGCTACAGGTGGTCATCTGGTGCCAGTGTCCAACAAGTGGCCATTAGCTAGTCTTGTAGCAGCTGCATATAATGCTCTGTAAACCAGTTATCATTGGAGACATTTTTCCAGTGATGATTTTTTTCTAATATATGTATGCTATGTGCTTTCTGATCAGAAGAAACTAGTATAAAGTAATAATTTTAACTGCCACGCACCCACCACAAGCTTAAACTAGATGGACATTGGCACTGAGTCTGCTCCACGCTGCTCTTTGATGGCACCCTTCCGCACACACTGGTAGATACCTTCTATACTACACTTTGAAATTCTGTCTTAGCTTTTACTCTCAGTTTTCTGTGTATGCATGCACCCATGAGCTTATGATTTGACTTGCCTGAGAGGAAACTTTAGGTGGTGGATGGTGTCAACATGAATCTCTCATGTTTCTCCTATGTGGTTAACTTGGTAGATCAGACTTTTACACACTCATCTGTACCCACAGCTTAGCTTACCTATAGCATGTAGTTTCTACTACCCCGCTTTAAGTTCCAGACAGGCTGTGCTACCATCCCCCACCCCAGGTTCCCTTGGATCCATGTTGAAAAACACATACTCATTAGCTTATTTTTAATTTGCTTTTAGCACAATGGCCAGGCTCTTCTAAGACTCCCTCAGGTAACATGTTCTTATCTTTACTCCCAGCTCAGCACCTCTAAATCTACCCTCAGCTTAGTTGCTCAGCTACCCTTAGTCCTAGCTCGACACCTCTAACTTGCCCAGTTACCTTCTGCTTGCTCAGCACTTTAAATCTGCCTTCAGCTCAGTTGAGTTTCTAATCTCCCACCTGCTTTCCCTGGCCTAATTTCAGAAGCAGCCAATGACCAGTATACCCAAGATCTCACATGGCTGGTAGCTCTCTCTCCCTCCAAAGCAAAGTGAAATACCTTTCCTCCTCTGCGTCTCCTCACCTGCTTACAGAAACCTGGAAGTCCTGCCTCTTCCACCCAGCCATTGGCTGATAGCATCTTTATTGATCGATCAAGAACCAATTGGGGAACAGGACCTTCAGCGGTCCCATGTAGATTCCCAGTTAGAACATCAGAACCATACCCAAAACCCACCTTGTTGGGTTAAATTTGCTCACCTCAGCCGGGCGTGGTGGCGCGTGCCTTTAATCCCAGCACTCAGGAGGCAGAGTCAGGTGGATTTCTGAGTTCAAGGCCAGCCTGGTCTACAAAGTGAAGTTTCAGGACAGCCAGGGCTATACAGAGAAACCCTGTCTCTGAAAAAAAAAAAAAAAAAAAAAAAAATTCCTCGCCTCATTATTTTGACAGATATGTTAAATGTTTTGGTACAGCCATCTAGGTATGGAAAGTTTGTTGTAGAGTAAATTTTGTTTCCTGATGCCTTCACCTGTGTGGTTTAGTCAGATATTCTGTTCCTTCTGATATCTTTATAAGTCTGTAATATTCTTGGGATTTGTTAATTTTACTTTAAAAAGTTTTGGAGGTGAAGAACATATTATATGTTTAGTGTTACCGTAATGTGAAGCAGTAATTTCATTTTGGCTAGCCCTTGGTGCCTGACAATGTATCTGAAAACATATGGCACATAAAACAACTCCATGTTCATGACCGTCGTGACTAGGATCTTGTGCCCAGTGCAACTGGTGCCTCGGGGGGGGGGGGCCACTTCTGTTTGGAGACGGTGTATGGCTGAAGGTTAGGTTTCTGTTGTTCACCAGGGTCATTGGCTCAGTGTCCTGCCCAAGGAGACTTGTGTAGTGATATGGCTGACCATCTTTCCACATGATCTCAAAACATAGCTAGCTTAGACCTCTTCCCAGTGACTGACATCCCCAGAGACAATCCATCAGAAGTAGGAAGTGGGGACCCACTGCTCCTTTGAGGCACACCTGGTGCTAGGCACTACCCTGCCCACAGAGTAATTTGATGGACAGAGTGATCACCTGGCCTGTGGGACTCAGAGAGGGCAAAGGTCTCTTCACTCAGAGTGGTAGGAACATGGTATTTTATTTCCTGTGGTTCTGTGATGTGTCTGGGTGTCATTGGAGAAGCATGGCGAGGCTTACCCCCATGGTCTGCTCTCCCACTGCTCTCCAGATCTTGGTGGAGCTGGGATGTGACAAAGTGAGGTGGCTCTGGGAGGCCCACGCCAGGATCTTTGCATGCCCGTCTCCCAGGCATGGTGAGGTGCTGAAGGAGCCATTCTGGGCACTTGGTCCAGATGCCTTTGTGCTGGGCTGGATAGCTCTGCAACCCACAGTCCCAGGTCTGTAAGGCATCTGTGAGGAAGCTGTTGACTTTGGTGGCACGAGTCTAAGGCTTTGGTGGCACAGCAGGAGACTTGCAGGCAGACTTTCCTCCCCCTGCCCCTCAGAGGACCCACAGCAGTGTCCTGATGGCAGGGAGCACACTCAAGAGTTAGAAACTAAAGCTGACACACTTTATGTTTGCTCATTGCGAGGATCTACTCAGAAGACCTACTAGTCGCCTCTGAGTGTGGCTCCCCAAGCACCTAGTGGGAACTCTGTAAGGGAAGGGCCCTGAGTTTATTGTGGTGAAGAAATACCCTTACAGGTTGACCAGTTGACAGTTCTCTGAGGAGAAATGGGCGGTAGATAGCTTCATAGCCCTCAGCTTCCAGAAGCAGGGTAGCCACCAAGGTAGAGTGAGGTCTGGGCACATGGGTGTCTGTGTCTGTATTCTCACACACGTGTATTTGCATGTATAATGGATGCATGCATTTTATTTTAAAGAGAACAGATTTTTTTTCTGAGGCCTCTTTCTTTTCTAACCTTGGTGTTCTGTTAGGGTATTCTGTTTGGCCAGCATGATTGTAATATGTGCATTGACTTGTGGTGGGTAAGTGAGCCAAAGCCTGACTCATTACTGTGTATACCCTTTAAAAACATCATAAGAACATGTTTAACATGGTATAAGCTTATATAGAGGAATTAAAATTCAGAGTATTGAGTCAGTTGCGCATGCCTGTAATCTAAGCTCTGGGGAGGTGGATGCAGGAAGATCTCAGGAAGGCCAGTCTACAAACAAGAATATTGTTAGAGTTCTTTCCTGAGCTGGTGAAAAGCCTTTAACCTTGAGGGTAAATAAGTGCCAAGTAACTGAATCTTTTATTACAGAGTGAAGTGTGTCGGGCTGGACATGGAGAGCTCAAGGTGTGGCTAAAGGAAGCACGGCAGCCCAGTGCATCACACTTGCTATTTTCGTGCTGCGGAACAATGAGCTCACTTTGCTTGCCCTGAAGGAGTTTTGCCTCAGGATTTGAGCCAAAATAAAAACTAAACAAATTTCAAGGTAAGTAAAACCCTTTTAGAATCTCATAAAATCTGATCAAAGGTGACAGGTGTGGTAGCAGAGGCCTGAGTTCCAAACCCTCTGGAGGCTGAGGCAGGAAGATTAAGAGTTCAAGTTCAGCCTGGAATGCATAGCAAAGCCCTGTCTTTAAAAACAAAACAAAACAAAAGTTTAATTAAGTCTTTTGGCTTGCTGTTGAAATGCATTTCCCTGAATAATCCCAGCACAGATGGTTACCCTGTGCTAGTTCACACACGTCTTCCTGTGGCCACAGATCATCTTTAGACCTCACACCTCTTCAGCTGTGCTCAGGGTTGCCTCGACTTCATCACTGTTGATAAAGCTAGGACTTGGTACCTGGTATCAGGCAAGGCCTCATGAGAGCCTTTCACCGCTTACCACTTTTTTCGTTGAATTTCTTTGGTGTTTAGTCTTTATGGCTGTCAGTCAGAGTAGCATCTGTTCTTGTTAAAGCACTAGTATGAAGGTAACTCAGTTATGGCCGTATTCTAGAATATGAAAGAAGTTTCTTCACCATGTGGAGGTGAGGGAGGCTGGGAGGACTGTGGCAGTCCAAGGGTGCTCAGCGCATGTAGTCCTACCATGTTCCTGGCTTTGCTACTTCCTCACTTACAGGCTGAAGTTGAGGGGCACCCCTGTGTGGCAGCTCCAGTGTGAGCCATCCACTGAACATCAAGGGCCAGCCTGCACTGCCGACTAAGAGAGTCTTGGGTAGCAGTCAGAGTCAAGGCAGTAGGTGCAGTTCCCAAGGATGTACATGTGGGCAAAGCAGAACAGCTCCTGACATCGCTGTGTCGGGGGAGTGGCAGTGGGCTTGCTTCTGACCACTGGGCTTTGAATTCATGCTAAGAAAGACCCCACTTGTGCCCACAAATGTCCCAGAAAGAATCTGGGAGCTTTAAAAGAGATTCGGTTTCATCTGCATCTGATGCTGATCTTTTTCTGGAACACGGACAGGCAGGAGGCAGAAAGAACAAAACCACAGTCCCCTTCATCACTGATGTGCCGGCAGTCAGTTTTATTTTCACGGATAGCCCATCTTTGAGCTCCATTGGAATGTGAAGTCAGTTTCTCTGTAACCAGAGTTCTCTGAGAGACACCGAAGATCCCAGAGCTGAAGTGAGTCTGGAGACTAAGGAAGGGTTCATGCTGGTCATGTATGTGAAACAGCAGGATGAACTAATTACATCCCTTTGCGCAGTTGTTCTTAAGGAAATACAGCAAAGTCAGGCCACAAGGAGCCCCATGAAGCATGTGCCCAAGAAGCAAAGCTGAAGGCCGGAGTGCTAAACTCTGAGCGTTGTCTCCTCCTGCTGGCTCTGTAAAATCAATGGTAGCAGCAGTGTAGAAACTGTGTGTTGCTTTTACCTTGGGTGAAGCAAGCTAATTTTGTCAACACTTTATTGTTTTGATTTTTTTTTCTTCATCTGGTTTGAATAAACATGTAAGCTTTGGGCTACACTAGTCCTCCTCTTGGTTACCACATCTACTACTTCATAACAGGTACCCTCCTCAGACAGGTGTGGCACAGTCCTGGGACTTTGCATCTAGTGCCGGCAGGGTGGCTTGGTCCTTAAGAAGTGGTGTATAGCTCAGGGGTTACTTTTGACAGAGGGGTTAAGTACTGGGATTCCCTATTGAGATGGTGCAATCCTGTGTTCTTTCTACAATGGTTGCAATGCTGAAAAACACACAATAAAGATATGTAAACATCATTGTGCTTGTGTATAAAACACCAGTAGGTCTTGGCATAGCTCACATAGGCAGCTTTTGGTGCATGTATTAGTCAGGGTTCTCTAGAGGAACAAGAACAGATAGAATGAATGAATGTATGTGAAAAGGGATTTCTTCAAGTAGTTTTCAGGCTGTAGTCTTGCTTGTCAGACACTGGCTGTCTTCTAACAGAAAGGTCAAGAATCTGGTAGTTGTTCAGTCCATGAGGTCAGATATCTCAGAGGATTCCTAGAAAGCTGCTGGTCTTCCGTCTGTCCTAAAGAATCCTGAAAAAGCGGGCTCTAATAACAGCAAAGGAATGCCTGGGTGACAGGATAGATGAACAGTGAAGGTGAGGGCGAGCAGGCAAAAGCAGAAGTGTCCTCCTTTCGTGACCTTTCAGGTGGGCTGCCACCAGAAGGTGTGGCCCAGACTGAAGTGAGTCTTCCCACTTCATGTGATCCAATCAAGAAAATCCCTCACTGCAGCTTGGTTTTGAGTTGATTCCAGATGTAGTCAAGTTTGGTCATCACTGGACAACGCATAGTTCTGTTTGGGGAGGGTCTTGCTCATCTTTGAAGCCCAGAAGACCTGCCTGCATCACTGATGACCAAACCCCCATACCTTCATCTGTTGCCACCATTGGACTCCCTTCCCACTACCTGCTCTCACAGTCCAGCTGTCTGCCTTCATGGTGCGTGATACATAGTTCTCATGAGGACCTGGTCAAGATCAGGAACACCTCCAGGGACTGGTGCTCAGAGGACTCCAGGGGCTAATACGGGGTCTGCCGGGGCAATAGTCTGGAAAGTGAATGAAAACTCATCCATGACCTGGGATGAGTGCACCCCAGAGCCCTAAGAAACAGCTCCTATGCACAGGATCTTTCCCTGTCTTGCCCTAGGAACCTGTTCATGGGCTGTTTGATTATTTCTTTCAAAATATTCATTATAGGGAATGGAAGGCTGGTAAGGTTTCTCAGTAGGTAAAAGTGCTTGTCACCAAGCCTGGAAACCCAGGTTTGACCACTGGGATACACATGGTAGAAGTGATCTAACTAACCTCATACAAATAGTCCTCTGAGGGATGTGTGAGTATGTGTGTGTGTGTGCTCACATGTGCATGTGTACATGCACAAACCAGTATGCATACACACACACACACACACACACACACACACACACAAATAAATAATTGTAATTTGTTTTAAAGAAACTGTAAGCTGGAGTGATGGCTTAGTGGTAAAGAGCACTGGTTGATCTTTTAGAGGATCTGAGTTCAATCCCAGCATATGCATGATGGCTCATAACTAGAACTCCAACTCCAGGGCATCCAGTGTCTTCTTCTAGCCTCAGTAGGCACCAGGTTTGCACATGGTACATAGACATTCATGTATGCAAAATACCCTGACATATAAACTAAAAATAACAAACTCTAAGTGTGAGTAAAGTGTTTCTCTGAGTTCTGGGAGCTCTCTGAGGAGGGGTTATGAGAACTCTGACTTGGAACTGGCCAGTCAGAAGCAGCTTGAGGCTCTGGGGACAGAACCCTCAGCCATTGGAACTGACACACCTCACATGGACCGTTCAGGACTGCACTGAATCAGAGGCACTGGTCGCTCAAGAGCTGGTTCCTTGATTGCTAGTGGAAAAAAAAAAAACTGTCATATAGGGGCACAAAAACGAACCATTGTGAGAGTCCCACAAAAGAATGGTGCTTTTTCTTCCAGCCCTATTAACTCGCCCTCCTTTATAGAAGTCTTTCATGTACCACAGCAGATCAGAAGGGCTGCAGAAGACAGATAGTTCGCTGCTGTCTGCACTGCTGCTTTACAGAGAGCTAGAGTAGCTTTCTCAGCACTCCCTGTCACCCTAGAGTTTTAGGATCACTTGCCATTTTATCTGTAACTAATAGCTAAACCTAAGAAATATATCCATACCAGGCTTCCCTGGATGAAACGTCTCCTTAGCCTTCCTGTGCTCATCAGCCACCTGTGCCTGTTGCTCCTGGGACCCACTGTGGCACCATGCACTGAAGGCAGAGACAAGGGCAGGTCATCTTACAAGACTCAGCAACCAAATAAAAACAACAGCCATTACAGGCAGAGGGGAAAAGTCATCTTGGGAACCCAGGAACATCCAAGGAAAAATCAAACTGGGAAACCTGGAGCAGGTAGTTTCTAATGAGCAAGACTGGGAGAAGCCGGCTCACTGCAGCCACCAGACCGTGGGAGGCTCCAGGAGAGGAAAGCAGGGGACCAAAAAGGCCTCCTGGATCTGAGGAATTGCTGGCCACAGTTGAGAGTTTATTAGACAAGTTGGAAAAGGTAATAGGTGTGCTAGTCAGATGGAAGCCAGTGGCAGGTGTGCTCTGGAGCTCTGTAGGCCCTCATGGAATCTGCTGCCCTGTGTCCTCAGCTGGTACTTGGTTATAGAGCTAGAGTGACGCTGAACACCGCCCTAAGGGTGCCCACAACTCCTCTCCAACCTCATTGTAGCATGGAAGCAGGGCATTTGCTGGCCCATGGCAAGTCCCATGGAGGCCCTTGAGCCAGCAGGGGTACAGTCTACACACTCTGTGTTGAGAAGAAGCCAAGGCTACCCTCTTTGTCCTGTCTATAGATGGACTGGTAAATAGCCTTGCCAGCCTGTTCTATAAAGATACTACCATGGTCCCAATGGCCTGGCTCTGCTTTCTGTCATGATGCATTTCTATATATTTGGTGATATATAAACAGACTCTGTAGTCTCTGACTGTAATCTAAAATGAGGGCAGGGGGACAGGTGGACAGGGATCCTCTGTTTGAAATAGGTTTATCCTGAACACTCTCTTCTTAGAGGGCCCGAGCTGAGAAAATGGCAAAGTCCCTGGATTTTGGGAAGAAAGTTGCTACTTTCACATACTACTTTGGTAGCTGTTGCTCTAGGGGGCACCGTTCTAAAGAGTACTTTTTAGGGGCTGGTGAGATGGCTCAGCGGGTAAGAGCACCCGACTGCTCTTCCAAAGGTGATAAGTTCAAATCCCAGCATCCACATGGTGGCTCACAACCATTCGTAACGAGATCTGGCACCCTCTTCTGGAGTGTCTGAAGTCAGCAACAGTGTACTTACATATAATAAGTAAAATAAATCTTTTTAAAAAAAAAAAAAAAAGAGTACTTTTTACACTCTACGCATTTATTCCTTTACCCAGAAAATGTGCCTGCCCTGTGGATGGGCCCAACTGCAGGGAGAGTTGGGTAAGACCACAGAACCGACCTTGGAGCAGAGACCCCTGGGCCACCACAGACTGCCTGTTGTTCAAGGAGCACTGCGACCATAGTGTAGCCTCTTGATTAGGAGCCAGTGCTACCCAGGATTCAGTGAAGAGGAAGGGGATGCAGCTGCTTAAGTTAGTAATCTAAGATTATTTTCATTTTTAAAGTTTTTAACTTGTTTGAGTAAACTTGTTTTAAAGTACATCAAGTTTGAGGTTCTAAGTGGTTGCCTTCCCAGTTTGTCTGTTAGGGCTCTTAAGTTTTTCTTGATTGAAAAGGGGTCTAGAGATTTGGGAGAGTCTGAACATACTGATTGGTTCCAGCAAGGTCCCATGGGAAACAGTGGGCAGAGCTTAGAATACTGCAGGCCCTGGGTATCTCCTTCACCCTCAGAGCTACTCACCATGGCAGTTGACCCCCTTCCTTAGTCTCTGGCCTGAAGCAAACTTTATGTGATCTATCTGTGATTCCCTAGAGTTGTCAGGCTTTTATGGCCAGAGACAATCAAGGCCCATTGACCACCCAGAGAAAGGGTGACTGTACAAAGGACAAAGTCAAGGCCAGGCACCTTCTCTCAAGTATGTGTACCCACTAATGTTCTTAAGCAGAGATGTGAGCCATTGGAGAACGTTGGCAACATGAAGAGGAACCTAGTGCAGGAGTCTCAATAGGTAATTTAACAGCTCTGTGTGGACACCTAGGCAGGAAGGAGTAGGGTGAAACAGAAGGGAAGCAGCAACCTAGAAGCCACAGAGAGTGGAGCTGGGAGAGCCTGTGCAAGTGCCCAGGGTAGGGCACAAGTCTAAGGAGAGACTTAGAAGGATTTTGACTTATTCCAAAAAAATATGCAGTTACTGTCACACTACCACCTCTTGCCCTCTGAAGTCAACGTTCATGTCCCTGGCTCATTCTTGCTTCAGCTTGCCCTATCTGAAGGAAATGTTGATAATATCTGCTGTGCAGCACAGGTACCAAGCATCAGCTCCACCCACTGGCTGTCATCTGCCCTGAACCTAAAGCAGCTCTGCTGAGTGGCCTCTTCTGGACAGCAGGTGGTGCTATGGGACCACTCCAGAGAGAACAGACAGGCAGCAAGATGAGCAGAGCTGCTGAGTGGATGCGGGACATAGCAAGTAGACTGAGTTACAGTCCTTCCTTTTTAACATGGAAAGTATGGGCTTGCTACCCCCAAGAAGGGTGCGTGTGTTGTTACCACTTATTTTTTTTTATGGTGTATTAAAGAGTAAACTCTGCTTTCACCATAGTTGGACAGTGTTGTTGCACGTAGACACAGAGTCTCAAGGTTGGCATGCTGGCATGGCTCTTCACCTCAGCCAGGCCCTTTAGTGCAGCATCAGTCCTGACAGCTTGAGAAGCATCAAACTGAGAGACATACCTACAAGTGCTAAGCAGGTCTGCACACCCCCGTGAGCCCAGGATTTGTCCCAGGGCTACCTCGTGTGACTGGCAGATGAAGACTCGGGGAAGTAAGAGAGTGGGCATTTATGTACAAGCCTGGTCCATTGGAGGTGGAGAGGCTTTTGATGGATGCCATGGGAATGTATGGACTATGCACATGGTGGAATGTCTAACTCTATTTAAAACAAGAATGGCGTGAATCACTGCAAAGCAATCGATGGGTGTCTGTTCCCCCTCATACAGCCACTCAAAGCCTCCTTATTGATGTTTGGTGAGATTTAAGTGAGCTGGTACATGTGTAGGGACTGGTAGTGTGGGTGAGGACCCTGAAGCACTCACAATAGCATGTTCCCTGGGGACCTTTCTGCTATACCCCAACCTCATCTAGGCCAGTCTGTGCTCATAGTCCAGTGTACCTCTGCAGGTGAATTCCAACCACGTGTCTCCAGTGTAGGCTTTTCTTGATTTCAGACTCAGACCCTGCCTAGCTGCATCCTCCTGTGGACCTGCAGGCACCCTGTGCTCTCCCTTCTGTTCTCCTTTATGCTCTCTTTGGATTCTTCATTCCTATTCAGGAAGCTCCTGGCCAAACTTCTAAGCACCGTGGGACGCTTGCTTCCTACTTTCTGCACTGCCGAGCCCAAGTCCTGACTTGTGTTCCTGCATTAAGCCTTACCCCTGACTGTTCCCTGCCAGCCTCCAGCATTCTTAAAACTAGGTCAGAAGCAGATGAAAACTCCTGGTAACAGGCCTGCTTCAGTCCTCTCTGTTGAGTGGCTGCTACTTTCCTTAGGAAATCCCACATGCTGAGCCCACGGACCCCTTCTTTCATCTCTGCTTAACCGCTTGGCAGTTAGACAGGTACCGAGCTGCCCCTAGACACTGCCTGCAGGATGTGCATGCTTGGTGCGCGAGGCCAGCTCCCTAACCAGCTCAAGGCCCACTTCCTTACTGTCTTACCAGCTTGGAGAAGCCTTACGACCCCAAGTGTCTTTCTGCCATCCACAGGGTATGCTGTCATTTAGTTGTCTGACATTTCCTGTGCATCCTTCTTGTCTTTGTTTGGATGTAGGTTTCCTGACAGCAGCCATGTGTCTTGTTTCCTGATGTCTCTCAAGCACTGAGGACGTGCTGTGTGTAGTGGAAATCCAGTAAATCTGAGATAGATAAGGGGATATTTTGTTGGTTTTCTTATTAACAAATACTTGTGAGGTGTTTTAATATTCTTTGAAGAGATGGCTGAATGGTTAAAGAGGACCCAGTTTGTTCCCAGCACCCACTGGGTGACTCACAACCATCCAGATCCAGCGTATTTAATATCTCCCTTTCCCCTCCAAGGGCAACGGGTACACACATATATACATAACCAAATTTAAACTTTTTTTTTGAAATATTATATTGAGGAATGCTACATTTTCTCACATGTAGATTTTTTTTGTTGTTGTTTTGTTTTTTTCGAGACAGGGTTTCTCTGTATAGCCCTGGCTGTCCTGGAACTCATTCTGTAGACCAGGCTGGGACCAGGCTGGCCTTGAACTCAGAAATCTGCCTGCCTCTGCCTCCTGAGTGCTGGGATTAAAGGCGTGCGCCACCACGCCCGGCTATCACATGTAGATTTTTATATAAATACCCAATGAATAACTGACTCAGCGTTTATAATTCAAACTCTTTTTTTTTTAAATTTATTTATTCTATGTAAGTACACTGTAGCTGTCTTCAGACACTCCAGAAGAGGGAGTCAGATCTTGTTACGGATGGTTGTGAGCCACCATGTGGTTGCTGAGATTTGAACTCAGGACCTTCGGAAGAGCAGTCAATGCTCTTAACCACTGAGCCATCTCTCTAGCCCATAACTCAAACTCTTAAAAGAGTAGACTATTTTGTATGTGTGTGTGTGGGGGGGGGTTATTTCACTTAAATTTCCATATCAGAGTTCATCATTGAAGACAGTCAGGAAGAGTTACAGAGACAAAGTTCAGAGCAGAAACTGAAGGAACAACCATCCAGAGACTGCCCCACTTGGGGATCCATCCCATAAGCAACCACCAAGCCCATCTTTGGAAAAGAACAGTCCTGATCCACCTCTTTATAAACAGACAACTCCCAAAGCCCCTCACTCACCCTAGGCAATAAGGCAATAAAATTCAAATGTTTTGAATGATTTTATGTGTGTGGATGTTCTGCCTCTATGTGCACCATGTGCATGCCTGGTGCCAGTGGAGGACAGAGCGCATTGGGACTTCTAGAACTGGAGTTACAGATGTTTGTGAGCCACCACATGGTTGCTGTGCATCAAACCCAAGTCCAGGAAGAACAGCCAGCCACAGAAAATACTTTTAAAAGTTAATATTAACTTCTGGCCATGGTGGCACATGCCTTTATTCCCATCACTTAGGAGACAGAGACAGAGACAGAAAGTCTCTGTGAACTGAGGCCAGCCCAATCTACATAGCAATTTTCAGGCCAGCCAGGGCTGCATAGTGAGACCCTGTCACCAAAGCAAACAAGCAAAGGCTATTAATATGTTAATTTTAAGAATTTTGTATGTGAGTACTGTATTTGCATTATTGCCCTCCTTCCAACTATTCATGCATACCCTCTACTCCTACTTTCTCACAAATTCATAGCCCCTTTTTCTTTATTGTTATTGTCAAACACACACATGCGCGCGTGTGCACACACACACACACACACACACACACAAGTGAATACATAACTACAGACTGTTGAGTACACTTAGTATTGCTGTATGTGTATGCATCTTGGGCTGACCACTTGAGATTGGGTAACTGAGTGTGAGGCTTATCCCTGGGGAAGTTCCCCCCCACTCCACAGTCCTTAATTATGTACAGCTCTTCATCTAGGGGTGGAGCCTAGTAAGATGTCCCCTGTCCATGTTGGCATGTCAACTGATTATGTTCAGATCTTGCAGAAAATACTTTAAAAGACTTCCTTCCATCCTAAGCGAATACTCCAGGAATGTTCAGTTTTAGTCTCTACTACGAGGACATAGATTAAAAATAAAGTTAATTAGTTGCTAGTAATGTCAAATGTTAAATGATATATGGCCATTTATGACATTCTCCTAAAGGAAAATGGTACCTTATAAAAACACAGCAACTGAAGATGAAAACAGAATCACTCTTATAGTTGAGAAACGCTTTAAAGTATTTTTTTTTATTTAAGATGTAGATTATTTATTCATTTTTGTTTGTTTTTCAAAACAGGGCTTCTCTATAGCCCTAGCTGTCCTGGAACTCTCTCTCTGCAGACTAGGTTGGCCTCAAACGAGGAGATCTGCCTGCTTCTGCCTCCTTACCACTGGGATTAAAGGCCTGCTCCAGCACACCTGGTTTGAAGTTCTTTTTAAATTAACCCATCGATTGTCAGGGAAGCCACTTCTGGCTCACCAGATAACTGCATTCTGCAGCAGTTTTTCAATTCTCATGGATCAGACTTCT
Organism: Mus minutoides; assembly: GCA_902729485.2. NCBI lineage: Eukaryota > Metazoa > Chordata > Mammalia > Rodentia > Muridae > Mus > Mus minutoides. The sequence goes on from CACVCL010028648.1 coordinate 75,063, forward strand.
GTTTTGATATTTCTCTTAACTAACTTTTATCTAAAGACAGAAGAAATTGGAGGCAAAAGAAGAAGAAAGTGGAACACGCAGAGTTGGGGCATATATTCTGCTCTGTAGACTGGGCTTGCCTCAGTGTAAATCAGCGAGTGCTAACCATAACGGTGACACCTGTGCTTCCTGCCCATGTACCCTAGTTTCCCATAGCTCTCATGCCCTGTGCCTTATTAAACCGCTGGAGTCAAAAGTCATGCTGACTCTCAAGAAGACAAAGATACGCCAACCATGGGTCCAGGGAGAGGGACTGTCAACCTGAGAAAACAAGTGCACGCCGCACCAGTTCACTCACTGTGGCCTAAGTATTGGAAGTGGCTCCATGTACCTGAGGGGTCCAAAGAGCCTTTCCAATTCCTTATTACACTGACCGAGAGTCACTCACTTTCCTTTTACACAATTGTCTTCTCTGTGGTTTGGTGCTCATTCCTGTATTTGCCTTTGACTCCATCATGGCAGCCATACCTCGTACACCTGATCTTCCCTGTGGGATAGTCAGTGTTGGAGTCAGTAGATGGCCAAGCATGGGCACGTGACCACAGCCAGGATTATTGTCCACAGTGACTTGTGACAAGAAACTATAAAACCTGCCACCTAGGTTGGAGATGTCATGACCAGATGTTTTTCAAAACAAGTCATCTGCTCCCAAGGCCAAGCATCCCTGAACAGTGACGGACAATCTCTACAACCTTATTTCCACAGCTCCTTAGAGGTGTGCGAGAGGTCTAGATCACCCTGTCGCTGGTGTCCAGGCCTATGAGGCTGTCACCTGACCCCTCTATTCACCCTCTAGGTGGCTCTGCTAACTGTCTTCTTGGCAGCCCCTCCCACCCGTGCTGACTGCCTGGCAGGAGGCCTAGTGAGGTGGCAGCTTGACACACAACCCTCTCGAACTAACATTGGAGACATGCCAGTGTTGCTACCAAGACTATTTCTGTGAAAGGGTTTCCACTGCTTTCCAGACACAGGACAACCTTAAAGGTGCTTCCTCAGTCTGCCCTTAGGGGTACTGTTTGTACCCCAAGGACTGTCCTCTGTTCCCAAGTGCCCAAGGCCCCCCACAGCCTCGGGGAGCATGACATAGTGTAAAAGGCTGAATAATTGCTTGTATGTATTGGGCTTGCCTCTGACTGCTCTTGCCTACTCTAACCCTCATGCGGATCTGTGGAGTATTTACTTCCAGTCATGGATTGAAATGTTTGGGGAAAATCGTATCTGGGCTAAGCATGTACAGGCTTTTCCTTGTCACTTCTAAATGCTACAATGTTGAGAAATGTATGCATATAGTACAGTATTCATGCAACACTTGTGTTATACTGGGTATGAAGAGTACTTGTGATTTAAAGTCTACAGGAAGATGTGCGCACAGGTCATCCAGATAACTGTGCCACTTAATGCAGGGACCTGGGCATCCATAGATTCTAGTATGGAGGCTGGTATGTTGCCTCAATCCTCAGAAGATACTGAGATACAGTAGCCCTACAATGATGGGTTAGAGTCCCAGAAGGTGGGAGCTTCATGGGTGGGAAGAGGCCATGCTAAAGCCAGAGACCAGGTGAGTGGGTTCCAGGATGGGTTCTCCTCTCGGTAACACTGGAAGGTGCTAAGGTGTTATGTGCAGGATCTAATCAGGAGAGGGAAGTATGATAAGATGGCCACCATCTTCCTACCTGGGCTTAGGAGAGTTGTGCTAAGCCCTATTGTTCTGGTCCCTAGCAGTCTAGGGAGTGGGAACAGTGCTGGCTTCTGCCTGCATCAGCTGATTACAACAGCTCCCTCTCAGAAGTGGAGCTCCGAGTCCTCTGGTGTCTGACCTTCCCTGGGGATGCATGCTTTCCTCATCCTGCTGCCCACCTCAGGCCTGGCCTAAGAACCTGCATCCCATCTTCTTTCCCAGTCTTCCATCATTCCTTTGCCTAGCTTTACAGCTATCATGGCCACCAGCCCTGTCTCTTCACATCCCACCTGCCTGCAGTTCTACTGTAGGATATAAAAGTGGATTCTGCATGGCTTTCAGGATAAGTTCTAAACATTGCTTCAGCTGGAAAGAGCCCTTTCAAATCATGCCCTGCTTGCCACCTAAGACACTAACTCACACCACAGGCCGCCACAGGTTCAGCCTCACCTTTCCAAAGGGCTCTTGGTTCTTGGGTTTCTTATACTTCCGGTGTCCCCCAGTCTTAGAAGTGTCTCCTGAGGGGGGCACGCCTGCCTGGTATGTTCAGAGCTTGCATCATGCATAAGCTGAGGCTTCACCACATGTGTACATAAGCCGTTGTCATTCTCCAGCAGCAGGGGACGTCTCCAGGACAGGACAGCTGCTGCCTCCTCACTGGTCTGCTGTCTGCAACACCCCTCCATAGTGTGGACCTGTTGTAGCAGGGTGGAGGCTTGAGATAAGAGGACCCGAAGCCAACAAACCCTGATTAGAGTTTTAAAGTACTCGAGTCAATGTACTACAGACACGGTGGTTCTGCTCACTGACAAGTGTGCATTCAAAAATGGAAAGCCCATCTGGAAAGATGGGCTTTTATGACTGAAAGTTGGCGAACTAGCAGAGACTCCTGAATCAGTTGCAGCCACATGTCTGGGCATTCTGTGGAAAGCTTACTCATGTTGGAATGAACAGTGGATCGAGACGTGATGTTTTCGTTGGTAGCAGTACCTAAAGAAGTGTTGGCAGCTAGGCCATAGCATATTTTTATCCATTTTAAGAGAGTTTTTAAAGATTAAAAACAAGACAGAAAAGTGCAGCAGAGACACATAGCCTTACTGCCTGTCTGACCCTTTACAGAAGTATGCAGGGTCTTGATCTAAAGGATTAAAAAATAAAAGGTAATTGAAGGTATACAAAATTTATACATATTTCTCCAGAGGGCTGTATGTTTAAGCAAAGTAAGATTTTTTTCACATTTTTTTAAAAAACATTTTTAATTGTCAAAGGTTATAAAATTAACTATCAGCATGTCAGAATTACTTAAATAATTTAGATTTGTTAGGTCATATTAACAGTTCTGTAAAGATAAAAGCTGTTGGTGACTCAGTTATCCAATGTTCACCTAGATGCCAGTGTGGAGTAGAAGGTATGGCTTGCGTGGAGCATGTCACACATATTCAAATTCAGAAGGTTCCCATGTGGCTGCCGGCATTACACTAACTCACGGACCTTGAGAGTGACCAGTTGTGAACGGATACTGAGCACTGTGGGTGAAGGTTTCTTTTATACCATGCATAGTATCAGGATAGAATAGACACGTGTGTTTTTTCTACTGACATCCTCCATGTTGTTAGTTCTCTGACAGGTCTACTACATTTTTGTTTTTGTTTTTTCCTCCAGCTCTTATTCCACAAGCTACTCTTTCACTAGTGCTTCTATTCTCAATGTAGGAGTTTTTGTTGAGACAGGACTTTGGTTTTTGTCATAGGGGACTGTTTTCCTAGAAAGGTTTGCAGGTGCTGCACTTCTCTCCTTCCCCACCCTGTGCTTTGAGGGTTAACTATCACATGTCACTTTCTGGGTGGTGTGTGAGGAAATCATTGTGTGTTTTGGGTCCCATTCAACCCAATTCTGCCTAATTCTGAGGCTTGATGAATGAGCCCAAGACAGAGGAGCAGTCAGTCTCTTGAATCCTGCCGGCAGGGGTGGCTGTCGCCTCAGCCTCAGCTTTCCACATTGAAATAACCCTCCGTGTTATTGCTGAGTGACCAAGGGACGCGGAATGAGCTTGGGACTAGCAGGGGCTGTCAGCCACTCATCAGTCCATATGGCATCGCTGGGCTTGGGGACTTTGACCGTGGGTGCCTTCTTCAGCTTCGTGGGGCGTCGGTATAAAAGGAGGCGCAAGAAGCGCTCTGAAAGGAAAGGTAATTACTGGGACACGTAGGTGGAGTTTGCGAGCCACACAGTGTCTTCTGGGGTGGGCTGCCTGCGGTTCAGCCTTGCTGGCCGGCTTGCTTCTCTGTTTTACTGTTGATTTGAATGCCTCGCTCTTGCTGATACTTTATGGAATTTGATAGGGCACGCCGACAAAGGAAGCTTGGAAGATGCATTTGTAAGTGAGAGTGAAGGTCCGTTTAGCTTCGTCTGCAGGGTGCTTTTGGAGGGGTGTTTGTGAAGCTGTGGAAGTTTGAAGTGTGAGCATTACAAGGCTTCTCTGTATAGAGATGATTCTTAACGATCGCTCTTGCCGCCACTCTTAAGCCATGCCTCTTTTGCAGTAAATTTGCTTAGTATACTGAGAGGGCGAGACCATAGCTGTTACCGTGGAAATACTTTCCCTCTGCAGAAGCAGGGATAAGTCCTTCACAGTCAGCACCCGGCTTATTTCAGTACTTAATTCCACTTTGTGTTTTAAGACATTAAAATCCATAGGGTGTTTTGTTTTGTTTTGTTTTGTTTTGTTTTGTTTTGTTTTTAAACAAGATTCAAAAGTTTTTATAGTAGTAAAAACATCATGTGCCTTCAAGGGCACAGACAGTATACACTACTATAAAATCTGCAAACCATTAGCTTGTAGAGGGAAAACAGTACATATAAGCTACCAACAGTTACTGTCTCCATATAACTGGAAATATTAAAAAGTATCCCAGTGAGCAACTGCTGCTATCTGGGAACAGCTGGCTATGCTGAGCAGCTCACTGCCCTGCCTCCACCTTCCTAGACACTGCCTCAGTGCTACTGCCCCATAGGATTAGGACATGACCTGTCACCATGGCGAGCTCTGTAGCCCCCGATGGTAATGCCTCAGGAAATAAAATGAGCTATAGTTTTGTTTTGTTTTTTAAGGATGAAGAAGAAATTGATTTTAGAGGCAGCAGTCTTTGTAGTTTGTTCAGGGTAAAACTGGAGTGCTTAACAGAATGTCGGGGTTACATTAGAAGGACATCACGGTCCCTACATCCTGTGTGCAAAGTGCATGTGCTGTTTTTACTACTGTATAGATAGAACTAAGGGAAGCTCAAGAAAGCCAATTTAATACCCACTTGCTCTTAGAAGAGCATCTTAGAAGAGCCCAGTCCTGCTGGCCTTCATATCTTCAATGCCAGTCAAGAGCACAGAAGCAAAACTACAGGGAGTGCTGATCCATTAGCCCAGTTTAGAAATGCTACTTGTTCTGCAGACCCTCAGCATGAGCCACTTAGCTGGGAGAATGCTGGGACATCCAAGCCTAATGCTGGGTACATGGCTTTAGACTCCCTGCAGTTCCAGCTCAGGGGAGCTTCCTTGAGTACGCAGAGCTGTGTCTACTGCAGGAAAAGCTCTGTTGCAAGCCTGCCTTCTTTGGACCAGCATCCTAAAGAATAGAGTATCACACTGTTGCAGCTAGGCCTGTATAGGATGGGACTTTGTTTCTGGACGGACTTCTAAATAAGCTTACTGTCAGTTACTGAGCAGTGTGACCTTGTGTAGTGGTACCTGCTCTTGGTGGTTTATAATATGTCTCTGAAGCAATGAAGGCTGTGAAGACTGGACATGTAGTTACACCAAAGTTATTTAAGGTTGGAAGTGTGAGCTTTTGAAATTCTTTAAGATCGTGTGTCATGAATTGTGTTATGTCTAAGACTGGGATAATGCATGCTTTTAAAATTTTAGTTCTGTAGTGAAACTGTAGTGACAAGCTGCTTGTTGAACTGTAACAATACATTTTCAATGATTTTTCTTCCTCCTTCATTTCCTGTGTGGCTGCTCTGCTCCCCTCTGCCACACCCCACCCCCAGGACAAACATTGATTGGCTGGTGTGCAGCTTGGGAGGAGCCACCAACACAGCAGAAAGTCCTATGGGAAGGAAGGCTGTTTAGTCCTGGTGCTGACCAGGCCAATGCTTCTGGTCAAGGCCTGAGAGAAGCCTTTAGCATGGTCAGACTGTGAGGCACATTAGAGTCTGATCAGGGGTCACTTGCCAGCCACAATGTAGGTGACAGGTGGGAAGAGCTGAAATTCAGAGATGCTCCTTTGCTGTATTCCCCGAGGTCACCATCACATTGTATGTGTAAAGGTCCCATGTCTGTGTCCTGTCCCTTTTTCTCACTGAGTCTTTTGTTTGTCCCAAATGTGAGAGCATCTTTAGTCTGTTCCCAGTTCTTCTGCACATATTCAAAGGCCATTGTCAGGAGCCTTGATCTGAGGCCAGCCTCCTCTGCCTGGTTTCCAGGGTGGAGAAATGAGTGGGGTTGGGCACGTGGTAGATGAGGCTCTAGCTCAGCAGAGGCTCGCACTCCTAAGTACTGATGGAAAGTAACCCTGAGACTCAGAGCAACCTTCCCTGCTCAGTGTGATCCCGAACTGCTATCATGAAGTCTTCCCCTTAGTCTCAGCTCCAGTCTGGACAGAGGGGATCTTTTTGAGAGATGAAGAACAAGGGTTAGAATGTAGGATAGATAGAGTGGCACTAACCACCTGTATATCTGCCCACCTGCCTAACAAGTGCCCACAAGGAACTTCTGTTGGCATCAGAGATTTGGACATTTGCAGCACAGGTGTAGACACAGGATTTCAGTAGTAAGAATGGTGCTCTTTACTGTCAGGCTCATGGTTTGCTCTAGAATGGACCATATGAAATCTCATCTCATGTGACCAGGGAGGTAGCTTCTGTGATGTGTGACTGCTATGTTGTTTATGCAGGTAGGACATTTCCTTAGACTCTGAGAGAGTGGAAGACGCTTAATCTGTAATGTCAGTTATGAGAGATCCTCAAGTGTAGAAAGTTGCCACTGAACACCGCACCCCCACACACACAGAAGAGCCACACTTGTGGGTAGATAGCTAGATAGCTCAGATTTTCTAGAATGTGCTGTGACAGATACAGTGTATGTCTCATTACATTTGTGCTGGTGGCTTCACGGCACAAGTGAGGACCTTGATGGCAGGTCAGGAGCTCCTCTCAGAGAGGGAGCATCCGTGATAGCAGCACATTCCAGGTTAGCAGCTGAAGTACTGAGTCACACTCGAAATGCTACAGAAATTGGATCCAAAATAAATCTCAGTAATGCCAACTCCCAGTGTAAATGCTGGTATTAAAATACAGTTTTAGAAACATTTTCAGTGGCTTTGCTCTCTTTAGTTGTCCCATGGGAAGGAGAGCTAATTAAATATGAGGAGAATATTATAGATTTTATATGTCTAATATTCATACTTGTTAATTTTTTCTGACTATAGCTTTAGCTTATTGTGAGGTTTTAAACTACATACAAAGTATTTTATATTATGTTTCATCATTTGGTTATGGTAAATGTTCTTCCTGAAGAGAATGGTCTGGATTTTTTTCATCTACTTCATAGGTGGAACTTGGGCTTATTACCTCATTCTGGGTCATTACGTTCTTAAATTTAAGTTCCATTTACATGTGTATCTGGAAGATAACCGAAAACAAGTTGAGCTGTGGCATGAATGTATTTGTTTAGGGATTATTTTAATTTTCCTGAGATAGATAGCCAGAGCTCAGGGATCTTCAGGTCATGTGGAAGGTACATTCGGCCTGTGTCTGCTGGCTGTGGTCAGCGCTGTCCAGGGTTCTGTCACTATCAGTTTCCTAACTCACCAAGAATAGTCACAGGCCACAGGTATGAAGAAGCATGACTGAAGGTTCTGTGCTGGCCTGGCTTCTTGCTAAAATATATTTAAATTGACAGGAGCACTCACTGTATGCAGGCCATATGGGCACTAAATCACAAGGACCCACTCAGTGTGGCCTCCAACACTCCCCCACCCCCGCCCCATGCACATTCTCTCCATAAGGAAGGCATGCCACTGCCCAAGCCAGGTCAGAGGGCCTGCAGACTCCAGCACCCCCACCAGCCACCACCCTGTATACCTTGGGCTCTTATTGCTAGAGAGGGCCCTGAACAGCAGAGAATTCACGTCCTTCAGCAAAGATAAAGGGAAAGTACCTGCAGCACACTGTTTAATCTTGACCATGTCAAACACTGCCTTTCCCTTTGATCCTTTTCACTGACAACCCTTTCCAGGTTCAGGACCTCAGTTTGCAGCCATACACTGACAAGTATAAACTTGGCACAAAGGAAGCTGATATGGCTGATGTGGTCTCTCAACGCAAGGCACCTCGGTCCAGTGAGCACAAATGCGATCAGGAATGGGGCACCCTGATTACATACCCACCTCTGTGTACCCTGGGAATACCGGGGTGTATACCGCAGACAGAGACCAAAAACTCTGAGCTCTTCATGGGGTTTGTTGATTGCTGGCAGGGCAGGTGCTGCAGATGAGAGGGCTGCTATGCATGAGGATCTGGGACACCAGAGGAGATGCTGGCTCTGAGCTTTTGAGGCCATTAGTACCTGCAGTTCCATCTTGACAATAAGCGTGTGGTACTTCCTGGGGAGGGAAGCTATGGGTATAGATGGCATGCTGAATAAAGTGGGGCTGGTGGGGCATTGAGACTCTGGTCCTCATTATGGTTACTCCATACTTGCCCTTTCTATATGGCGCTATTGACCCTGCTGCTACCTGACATTCTTGATAAACTGAGCTGGTGCTCAGCCAAGCTGAGCCTCGCAGCCCCAGCTGAGTGTGTCCAGGCACAGTGGGGGAGTGTTTACTTAGTTAGCGCGGCCAGTTGGTCTTTGGACAAATTGCTTCTCGCTGGCACATTTCAGTAAATATTTCAAAATGGAAATAATTGATGAAACCCGTGTTTTCTCTTTTGTAAAGAATAGTGTGTGGCTATTTTAATGACGAGCATGTAGAAACAGCAGACACCATCCAAAACATAGCTCAGCACCCCAGGAGTTCCTTGGTCCTCCTGGCACTCAGTGGGTTACCTTGAGGAAACAACTGTAGCAGTCACATGACAATGGGGGAGCTGGGGATCATGACTGTGGCTGTGCAGGCTAGAGAGGCACCTCTGTATCTAGCATGCACATTGCAAGGAGTTCAATAGAGCAATAGAGCTGAGAAGGGCAAAGTACAGCCCTCACTCAGCCCATCTTCACTGGGCTGACAAGCATGGGCAGGTACTAGAAGACAGTTACAGAGACTAACCCTGCTTCACCCATGTGGGCTTCACCTGAGCAAGGAGGGAGACAGACAGTAGACCCACTGTGTGTGGAACAGGAGCAGCACCTGCATGGTATGATGATGGATGCCTCTCTGAGTAGGTGCTTGATCTGGGCTTCTTCAGAGAGGAGGAGGGAGCCCTGCTGTAATTTGGGGGAAAGCATTGCAGGTCCCCCACTTGGAGAAATTACTTCTAGGCTTCTAAGGGAACCTGGTATTAACTCAGTGAAAAAGAACCAGAAGCCATTGATGGGAGGTGCTTAGAGACCAAAGAAAGGTAAAACCGGGATGTCAGATGATGTGGTTTATCAGAGACTGGTCAGGGAAGCAGGAAGAATGGCGCATCCCCACTTCTTGAGGCAGAACGAGGATGCTTGTTGAGTGTTCATCCAAACACGGCTTTCATTCCTGCTAGAGCGAACCTGTGTTTGTATTCAGCTAAAGACAAAGGCACCAGCACATTCCTGGTACTGACCGAGAGGAGGAAACCAATCAGCAAATAGGTCAGTGTGGCTCTGCCCTTCATAGCAGTTGTCACTCAAGATGAATACATTAAGTCAGGCTGAAATGCCTCCAGCCTGGGATAGCAGCACAACCAACCGCCTATGAGGAGAGGATCAGGCGGGCCATGATGGGGCACACTAGGACGTGTGAGCCTGGGCACTGGTGCTTCCGGGTATTTCTGGTCTCAGCGTGAGAGGTGGGACCCTCGAGATAACACAGGTTTATACACCTTTGTGTTGGTACAGTCTCTACCTAAGTGAGGACTTTACTTGAGGCCCCTTGGAGAGGCCAGCCCTTGCAGGATCCTTTCTTGGAGTCCTCCTCTGCATTTGCCCCCGTCAGGCTTTGCCCACTGGTAGCTGAGCCTGTCCATGCAATTGGCATGTGAGTGACCCACCAATGACTCGCCTGCTGCCTGGGTGTGAGTTTTGCATGATACCTGGTTTTTATGGAGGGAGCGAGACCCACACCCTACGGTGTTGCTTCTCTCCTTCCCATGTTTTCTACTACCTTCACTGTTTGTCTCTACCCTTACCGGATGCCATAACCTGCACCAGGTCCTCCTGAGCTGACAGCATGTGGTGGTGGCTCTCCTGCTGCCCTTGGCTCTTCTTCCCTGCCCCATGGGTTACCCCTATTGACATTCCACTTAGCATGATGAATGCTCTGCCTAGCTAGCCCTGCTGTAATTTCTCCACTTGCACTGTACCGTAAAGACATACTTGTCCAGATGCTGTGTCCAGCTCTTACTGGCTGACACAGCCTGCCCCACCTCCTCAGTACGTACTGACTCTGCGGAGTTGCTGAGCATCAGGGTACGTGGGTGGGTTTCTAGACAGTCGACTATTTTTGGAAACCTTAGTGGTGTTATTTTGCTAGGTGATATCGAAAGCAAAATACCATCCATGAAAGGCTTTTCATTTTCTGACACGCTTGGTTAAGCCTGTTGAATTTTAGTTTGTTTTCCTTTAGGTGGTGTGAGAAATTTGTATTTCAGGAACCCTTTTAAATAATCAATTCATCATTTAGGTGTTTTGTTTTGTTGCTTTGGCTATAATACTATCCTCAAGTTGAGCTTACTGCTTATATATGTGAATCCTCAACACAAATAGTATTTCAAAACTCTGGTTTAAAGTTTTTGTTTCATATAAAAACAGCACCAACACTAGTCATAAAGAACACGTAAAGGTTTTCTCAGAATCTGAGGCAGGATCCTTGGTAAGTGTCTTCCTTTATTACGCTCCACTGTATTTTTTTTGAGACAGGGTCACTCACGGAACCTGGAATTCATCCATTTACTTAGGCCAGCCGGCCAGTGAGCTCCAGGGATCTGCCTGTCCACACTCTTCCAGCACTGAGGTTAGGAACTGCTGCAGCCAGCTTTTTTTTTTTTTAAATAAAAAGATAGATTTATTTATTTATTTATTTATTTATTTATTTATTTATTTATTATATGTAAGTACCCTGTAACTGTTTCCAGACACACCAAAAGAGGGCATCAGATCTCATTATGCATGGTTGTGAGCAATCATATTGTTGCTGGGATTTGAACTCAGGACCTTCGAAAGAACACTCAGTGCTCTTAACTGCTAAGCCATCTCTCCAGCCTGCTTCCAGCTTTTTGTGTGAGTGCTAGGGAAACAAACGTGGGGCCGTGTGCCTCAGAGTATGTTCTTTACCGATGGAAGTATTCTCTGGCCCTCACGTTTGCCAGTCATCTTTATCTACATGTAATTGCTCTAGGATACTTAGGGATAACATTTTCACTAGCCCAGGAGAAAAGATTCAGATTCTGTAGGTCTTTGGTATAAGCAAGTCATGTAGGCATGTTTTTTTCTCTTTTATCCTAGATTATCTGTTAAAGGAAGATAGGCCTGCTTCAGAGGTTAATAGAGATGTTAATACAAGTTTGTATGCTTTTGTTTTGCAAAATAAGGGTCTATAAAAAGGTACATAACAGGGCTGGAAAGCTGGCTCAGCTGTTAAGAGCACTGGCTGCTCTTCCAGAGGTCCTGAGTTCAATTCCCAGCAACCACATGGTGGATCACAACCATCTGTAATGGGATCAGATGTCCTCTTCTGGTGTGTCTGAAGACATTGTACTCACATACGTAAGTAAGTAAGTAAGTAAGTAAGTAAGTAAATCTTTTTAAAAAGATACATAACAAGAATCATCGACTTACAGCTAATCTAAAAACAAAGCATTGCCAATTTAATCACAGTAGTGTTTGTTAGGTAGTAAGGACAGCACAGATGATTGGCCATGTGTCAAGGGAAAGCTCACTTGGATGTCTCTGGTTTTAGCACCATCTTGGCCAAGCATTGTCCTTGCGTGTGTTGTGTTCTAGTGCTGGGCCTTTTGTTCTCTCCTGGGCATTCAGTCCTGTGAGCTGAGTCCCGCCTGGAATGCTCCCCACAGGTTACCATGTTAGCTCAGGTTATTCTTAACTTGCCCTTTTCTTGCACCACCGTTAGAAGCACCTTGACTGGTGCTGCTAAAACAGCAGTCAGAATGGTAGCTGGGGCTCAAGTCACGAGTTAAATGCAGGTCTCTGCTCTTCTGATGCTGACAGAGTCAAAAGGTCTCCGCACTGCTGCCTCTGAGCTTTAGCTTGCCCCTCCTTTCCCCTCCCTGACCCCAGAGGCATCTTGAAAAATGAGGCAATTATTTTGAATGTTGCTATCAAATAAAGCCCATTCCTGGAATTCTCCTCCGTTGGGATTTCTGATGGGGTTTTAATTCTTGTTCATAGTTGAAGCTGTAAGACCTTCTTTTCAGGCCGTAAGAAACAGCCACGTGAAATGCTGTAAAGCCCTGGGCATCTCAGTCCGCTTTGTTTTATAACCTTTGGGACAAGGGGTGGCATTTGTAGGCACTGGCTTCTGCTCTGCAGGGATCTCTAGCTCTGGTTCTTGCCACACAGGTCCCCCACCCACCACCAGGCACAGCACAGTTATTTTCTACTGTGAGACATTTTCCGTGTCCTTTATGGAATTTCAGTGGGAGTGGCACACTAAAGCAGACTGTGCAAGCCAGGTGTCCTCACCAGGCCGCATTCGGCTGGGACCCAGGATCCATCACTGTAGGAGATATCTGCAGAAAGCCAGCTCCCACCCACACCAACTGATCAATCCTATAAAGAGTGAAATTAGAGTAATCGTGCCTTCTGCCCAACTCTGAGATGGTGTAGATCCCTGTGCAGCGTGAGAATCCGTTGGTTCTCACGAAGACCAAGGTCTTTGTTTCTCGATGATAGAAGTCCCACAGTGCATGCAGCTGCTAGGTTGCATGGCAGTGCCCCATTTAGTCCTTGGACTCCTGGCTCCTCTAAATTCTGTTCCTGGCAGTGCTTGTTCTCTTAAACTACACTCTCCTCATGGCCAGGCATGGTGGGCATGTTTTCATGTGCTTGTTTCCTGCCCATGTGTCTCTTGTGGCAAATAGTTTCTCTTTTCACTCACACCCATTTTCTTATTGGATATGTGTTTTACCATTGACCTTCTTATCCACCCCAGCCTGTGCTGGCTATGTGGTTCTCAGCTGCTTTCTCCTGATATGCACTTTTTAAGCAGGGCCTACAAGAGCAGGTTTATTTCTCAAGTCCAGTTTATCAGCTTTCCCTTTCCTGGCATTCCCTTGTGGACTGTGGGTCTGACAGTTCAGCCGTGGGTCCCCAGCAATTCCTCTTAAGGTTTTCCCACAAGTTTCATGGTTCTGTGTTTTGCATTTAAGTCCCTGACTCATTTAGAAATCACATTTGGGGGGAGGGCCTGTGCCAGGATTCTCCCTCTCTCCTGGCTCCCCCTCTGTGTGGAAGGCTGTCCTCCTGCTGGCCACTCCTGCACCATTGTCCACCCAGGCTGCCAGGCTCACTGTGAGGGTCTGTTCTGAGCTCTGCTCAGTCCTGTGCTCCACTGTCTGCCCATTGCTGACCCTGCCCTAGCTGTCCTCTACCCCAGAGGACTGCTTTTGCCTTCCAACCCCTCCCCTTATCCCAAGTCTGTATTAATGTCACTTCCTGGCCACTCCACAGGCCTGTCATCCCCGTAGACTGTAGACTGGCTGTCCCCACTGTAGGAATCTTCCTGATTCTCTGGCTGATAGATGTTTTGTTTTTTTAATTGGAAATTGCTCATGTGATTATCATGAGACTCAGGGTCTTGTCCAGTCCTGCTAACCATATAAGAGGAAGGAGGACAGCACCTTATGGCAAGTGGGGGCAAGGCCAGCACCTCGCTGGGCCTCTCTGCTGCTTCCCACCAAGGAGATAGCTTAGATAGGATTACCATTGCTGTGATAACACCATGACCAAAAGCAACTTGGGGAGGAAAGGGATGATCACTGTTCTGTTCCATAGAGCAGTCCATCATCAAAAACAGCGAGGGCAAACCTCAGACAGGGCAGGACCCTGGAGGCAGGAGCTGACGTAGAGGTCACAGAGGGGTGCTGCTCGCTCGCTTGTCCCTTGGCTTACTCAGCCAGCTTTCTGGTAGAACCCAGGACCACCAGCCCAGGGGTGATGCCCCGCCCCATCAATCACTAATTAAGAAAATGGCCTGCAGGCTTGCTTACAGCCTGAACTTAGGGAGGCATTTTCTTAATTGAGGGTTTTTCCTCTCTGATGACTCTAGCTTGTGTCAAGTTGGCATAAAACTGGCCATCACAGAAGGCCTCATACTGCCCCTTCTAGGGGCTCCAGTGGCATTGTTAGATTGCTCCCCAGTGGGTAACAGTTGTCTCATTTCTGGTGGGAGTGAACCTTGTGACTCCCCCTCAGGCCTGGCTCATTCCACCCCTGCCTGGGACTCCAGGCTCTGGACTCCTCTTAAGAGCCAGTCGTGGATGGGATCAGGCTGGGCTCTGCTGGCGTAGACGGTGTCCGTGAGTTTTCCTTCTCAGCAGAGAGAACTGCTTTTGTCTGGATTTGTTTTCTTGTCTGTTTGATTTTTGTTTTGTTTTCATCTGTGCCCTTAGGTTTAGGTGATTTCCAATTTCTTCCACCCTGAGTCAGGTTAATGAGGCTTAAGGAAATTTCAGAGCTTCTGAGCACCACCTTGGCTTCTAGGGCACAGCATGCCCTTCCTGATCTGGTTGTTTTATTTCTCTTATTCCGAACTCTGGGACTCTCGGTTGCACATCCCAGAACAGTAAGAAAAGGTGAAGTCTGTTCCCTCCATCATTGCATTTTGGTCATCTTCTGGTCTCCTTCCCTGTCCCCTCACTCTCCCACAGATGCCCATCCCTTCCCAGATAGCTCTGCTCCTACTACCTTTTTGATGTATGTGACCCAAAGAATTTTGTTAGGATTGTTTACAGGAACAGAAATGAGTTTGTTTACAGGAACATGAGTTCCTTACCAATGACTATACCACTGAAGAAAACATCTCTCCCTCCACTGCCTACAGTTAGCTGCCTATAAATGTTTAGATGGGGGGAGACCCCCAGGAGGCCCTCCCCCTTTCATGACAGGGGGTTGATGGGTCCTGTCTTGGGCTTGTGATCACAACCACTGTGAGGTTAAAATACAACAACTGTGCCATGCCTGGATGCCAGCTTTTCTATTCTGTCCCCTACCTGACTCCAGCTCTTACCCTCTTCTCAGTGATGTTCCCTGAGCTTTGTGTGTGTGTGTGTGTGTGTGTGTATGTGGTGTGAGTGTGGTGTATGTGTGTGTGTGTGTGTGTGTGTGGTGTGTGTGTATGTTGTTGTGGGGGGGGGTGTATATGTATGGTATGTGTGTATGTTGCTGTCTGTGTGTGTGGTGTGTGTATATGTGTGTATGTGGTATGTGTGTGTATGTATGTGTGGTATGTGTGTATGTGTGGTGTGTGTGTGTGTGTGTGTGTGTATATGTGGTATGTGTGTGTGTATATGTGGTGTGTGTGTATGTGGTATGTGTTTGTGGTGTGTGAGTATGTGTGTATATATGTGGTATGGTGTGTATGTGTGGTGTGTGTGTATATGTGGTGTGTATGTGTGGTATATGTGTGTGTGTGTGTGTGTGTGTGTGTGTGTGTGTGTTGGGAGTGATAGAAATGTTCCATCCATGACTAAGCAGTCGTTATTTACTCTTGGTACTTGGAACAGTTATAGATCTCTTGCAGTTACCAACAATCGTTGCAAAAAGAAGCGTCTGGGGCTGGTGAGATGGCTCAGTGGGTAAGAGCACCCGACTGCTCTTCCGAAGGTGATAAGTTCAAATCCCAGCAACCACATGGTGGCTCACAACCATCCTTAATGAGATCTGGCGCCCTCTTCTGGAATGCCTGAAGACAGCTACAGTGTACTTACATATAATAAGTAAAATAAATCTTTAAAAAAAAAAAAAAAAAGAAGCGTCTGTATCCTCTGCTTGCCTCAAGTCTCCGTTGAGCAAACAAGAGCTTTCTGTGAAGTTTCCATCTTACCACAGGGGCTGGGGTTCTCAGAGGTGTCTGTTCCCAGTCCTGTTAACTTACCTACACTTATACTATCTCTGTAGTATTATGGCCCAACCTCTGGCCATAACTTGTCTGAATGAACAACTACATCTCTGTTTCCTGAGATTACCCCTTCGTTGCTAAGGGTGCCTGCCCCCTACAGAGTTCCCACACTTGATACTTCACCAAACCCCCACTTTCCCCAAAAACTTTCCATTGTGGTTTGGGCTGGTGAGATGGCTCAGTACATAAAGGTGCTTGCTGCACAAGCCTGAAGACCTCAGTTTATTTCTGGAGTCCCCATAAAGGTGGAAAGAGAGAGCCAACTCTCTAAAATTATCTTCTGACACCACACACACACACTAAAAACTAAAATGTTCCACAGTGAGAACACTGTGTTATACGATGCAGAGCTGTATTTCATCTATACATACTTCTGTATGTATCTCTAACAGATAACTACTATTTCTACACCCATAACTGTTAGCAAAAGTTCCTTAGCATAGCCAGCTGTCTGAACATTTGGAGTCCTCAATTACAAAATCAATCTGGTTCATTTTAAGTTCTTATGGTACCCAGCTCTGCTTTCAACATAATAGATACTCTGAAAGTTTATCTTAAGATAATGAATTAGGCTGGGCAGTGGTGATGCACGCCTTTAATCCCAGCACTTGGGAGGCAGAGACTGGCGGATTTATGAGTTTGAGGCCAGCCTGGTCTACAAGTAGTTCCAGGACAGCCAGGGCTATACAGAGAAACCCTGTCATGAACCCCCCCCCCCAAAAAAAAGATAATTAATTAATACAAAGTGATAATGCCTTTATAGCTCCTTGGAAAACTTTCACGTTTAAGTTTTTTTTTTTTAATTTTTATATGTGTGGGTGTTTTGCCAGCATGTATGTATGTATGTGTGTGTGTGTATGTGTATGTATGTATGTCTATGCACCATGTGCATGTAGTACCCATGGAGGCCACAGAGGGTATCATATCCCCGTGGGACTGGAGTTCCTGACAGTTTTGAGCCTCCATGTGGGTGATGGGAATCAAACCTGGGTCCTCTGAAGATCTACCAGTGCTTATAATCGCTGAGCCATCTCTCAAATTCCTTGAGTAAAGGATTCTATGTAGAAACTCCATCAGTGTTTAACACTGCATTTACGGGGGGTGGGGAGTGGAGTGGGGAATGAGAATAAAATTACTAACAAGTGTCACCAATTCTGTATGCATTTTATGCAAGTGTTTTATGAGATCTATATACTTCTTAGCATAATCACCATTTTCCTAAAAACAAGGAATTTACTTTATCGATATTGATAGAGCAAATTTTGTTGACAAAGCAGTGTTTGTTTCAAAATTTGCAAATGTTTTTTCTCTTAACTGCAGTTTATCAGAAATAATCTAGAAGATGAAAACCTTGAGTTTTTTAGTGATTGGGCAATGAAATGGGAGTTGTGTGTGTTGATGGAATCGTGTTAGATTGAATTGTATTAGATTTAAGCTACTACACACATTTTGCTCTCCTGTGATGTGCTGTGGGGATGCACAGAAGTGTGGATGAAGCACTTGGGGGGTCTTGTTGTGTGAGGTCACTCTGTCACCCATTCATAGTTGTGTTAGGACAGAGGCTAGATGGCACATGTTCTCTTAGTGGTTAGGACATGGCTTTAGACAACAGGCCCTTATGGCCCTTGTCCTGGCCCAGAGCCTGTAGTAGCCTTTACTCCCCAGTGTAGAGCATGAGGCTCCTGGACACTACCCGAGGCTTCCTTTGTGGTGATCCCTTTCTTACTTCTAGTGTCCCTCCACATTAGACAGCTATGTCGGCCCAGAACATGCTGAGAGAAGGTAAAAGAGACTGGGAATATTCCTTCTCAGATGGCAAGCTCCTTACAGTTTTTGTTGTTTTGATTGCAGTGATATGGTGGTCAGTACAGAAAGACTCCATACCTCATTTTGCTAGGATCACACACTAAACATTGTTTCTTGCTGTCTTTCAGACAAAAGAGGTCTCCGCCAGTCAAGAAGCCCTCAAAAGCATTTTACCATGGATATAGAAGATGAAGAGAATATGAGTAAGATCTAGGCCCATCACATAGTTTCAAATAGTTCACACCCAATTAAAATTTTAGTGCTTTTGTAAATTTGATGATAAAAGCGGGTTGGTATTTTCCAAGATGTGGGCTGTTTGCAGTGGTGGGTTTCTATGTACCAGGCTTCAATATTTACTGTGGATGTTTTCCTTACAGCCACCTATCTAGAGTTTTCATCCCTCATTATCATCATGGGACCATCATTTTTATTCCAGAAATATGCCTCTAGGTACCTGTCTCATAATGCTATGTGGCTTCATGTGAAGTTGTGGTTCTCGTAATAAAGCTCTGAACGTGTGCCAGTATAACCTCAAGGAAACCTTTTTTGATTGACTCACACGCCTGGTCTCTGGGGTAACAGTTCATAAAGCTCCCTTCAGACACAGTCGCTGCTCCTGCCTTGGAGGGAAGGGAGTCCACATGATCTTAGTCTCTGAAGACTGGATTGGTGCTAGTGTGAACCAAACCCTCACTGGGGCCCTTTCTGCTCTCCAGCGTCTTCCATGGGGCTGCGGGTATGGGGCCAACGTCGCCTCCCTTGGCGTCTCCTCCCTTGGCGTTGTTCTCTGTGAGTCCCCAGTCACTACTGCCCACCCTCAGAACCAGAAAGGAGCAGGTCTAAATGGGAAGTTGTCTGGAAGCAGGCACTTTTCCAGCTCGGGTGCTCCGTCTGAAGGAAAAACTGCAGCTGCACAGCAGAAGCGCATTTTCCTGGGGTGGGAATGATATGATGGTGAGACCCAGGCTCGGCACGCTTTCCGTGACTCGGCCTAGTGGCAGGGGCTGTCACTCTGCAGTTCCTGGACACCCAGAGCCTAACAGAGCTGCGTGAGGCCAGTCTGTGCCCCACTGCCATGCTGGATCTGGGGTAGGCTATACAGCAGACATCTACTTTGAGAATGGCCACTAGCTGGCACGAGGCAGCAGTCCAGTGCCATGTTCAGTAGTGTAGCTGGCATGCTTTTTCCTCTGCTGATGTGGGCACTGCTCAGAGCTCACTGGTTTCTTCTCCTCAGTTCTGCTCTTGATGTTTTTTTTAAGCTGTGGAGTTTTGCTGGCAGATCCACCCGTCACTCTCAGCTTTGCCAGGTTTTAAATCTGCATTTCAAATAGTATTGCCAGTGCTGTGCCAAGCCAGTACAGCCCCTGGGGAAGGTGTGGAAGTGTCCCTACAACTACCCGCTGGCCGGGGACTGTGGGTTTGGTCTCCAGCTATGGCTATCACCATTGAGCCTTGGGTAATTTAACTAAGGAAGTGTCCTCCCAGAGAATATTCCTGTAACAATAAACATTGGGGTCTAGTGCAAACCTAAAAATGACAACTCTGCTAATCTCTTGTGGTTTTAAAAGCAGTTAAAGTTGCACTGTGATTCACTTCCTATTCTGAATGCAGCCATGAGGTACACAGAGAGAGAGTCTGCTTCAGCTGACCATGGGCTCTGTCTCTAATTGGAGTATTTTATTTTTGTTTCCCCAGGAGCGATT